>JABUQX010039486.1:0-62500 GCA_015478945.1 Trachelipus rathkii
CAAGCTAGGAAGTCTTTTTCCTGATTCTTTCTATTTTCTTGTTATACTTATGAAATCACCCAGTTGGCCCATTTAATTTGAAGAGAGAGAGAGTCTTACTCATCCAAGTTATCGATTGACCAGAGAACATCGGATTATCTCCTTCAGGAACCGGGACAATCTGTAAAATAAGTTTTAAGCTCCTCCGGCCCACAACCTGTCATAAATGACCGGTTCGTTGAAACCGAGGAACTGGTATATATATATGTACAATAGGTACATATATATATACAGATAAATATATATATAGTATATTATATTATATATATTATATATTATATTTATATTATATGTATTTATATATTATATATTATCATAATATATATATATATATATATATATAGTATCAGTGTGTGTGTGATGTAGGCGGTTTTCGATGACTCTATAGCATATATAATTATCTGGCATTTGTTTTGATAATATATACTAGACCGTATATATTTATACATTTGCTATTTAACCATTGGTTTAAATAAACGTGAGAATTCTATTACACACAGACTTTTTTTGATTTTTTTAAGTTTAATAGTTTTAATTTTTAGTCTACAAGCATACAAGAAGAATCCAGACACACCAAGATCAATTTTACAAGAATCAGGTACACCAGGAGGGTTTTTTTCGTCACCTTAGTTAAAGTGTTTGACGATCAGGCATATACGGCACAACTAGAAAGCATACATTCAAAACAGCTTCGATAGATGAAAGATGTTATAGGAACAATAGTTCATGAAGGAAGTTTAACTTAAGCAGACTTAAGAATAGATAAGGGAATATTAGATTTTTTTAGATAATTTATCAGAACTATGTACTAATAAGTTTGATTGGCCAAGTAGAGGTTAAAATTTACGTTCCCCGTCAGTAAGTGGAACGACAGAAGTTTTCATTTTCTAACAAAGAAAGCAATAGCCAACTTTTATTCTCCAAGGCTTATTTACTTCGTATCAGAACACAAGTGTGTCATTTTATAACCCCCGAGACAAAGGTTATAAAAGACTGGTCCGTCTTCGATGGCGTACATACTCCACTGGAGTCGACATAACATTGGGGAAATCTGGAACTGACTCCTCTCTCCTAGTGCGAGGAAGACATCCGAATTGCATTTCCTCAAGTATTTCCTCCAGTCAATGTGGACCAAAGTCCATTACTAATGTAACTCCAAACTGGAGGCCTTGGCTGGGATCAACCAAACACCTCTCCACTATTTTGAAAAGGTGTGAAATTCTAGCTTTCCGAGACAGGTGAAGAAACCATTTCAGCCAACGGGGATATATTGAAAGAATTACTATTTGGCGGGCTGAAACCATAAAATTCAGTCCTTTGAGAACTGGAAGAACTATCTGAGTCAAAAAAATGTTTAACCAATCGTCCGGCAAATCACCCACAACAACTCTCTCCGACAGATCCATAGGATCCTCAGAAGAGACTGAGGGAGAATAGTTAGGTCTTTCCATAAAAAAAGACGGTGGATCCGTTAGACTCAACCCAGATGCTTCCAGATTAGGACTTTCCAACTGTGATGCTTGGGAAACTATAAGGTCTTCATTATGCATTAGTTACCCTTGCCCAGGAGAAAGGACAGAAGGGGGTATTTTAATCTAATCAGGGTTTCATGTGAATACATATTCATGATACATCTTAAAACCGGGTAAGTATTCAGCGATGGTTGACCCCCAGGTACTACCATGAATTCATAGGATGAACTAGTAGGGGATATTATTAAATCGTATCTCGTAAAACTAGAATCGGAATCCGTCTCAGGTAAACTAGAATGGGAGAATTTGATTCGTCCGAAGAATGAATAGGTGAAATAGGAATTACAAGAGAGGAGGGAGCCAAAATTTAACCGCTTTGTGACCGGGCATTCGTAAGACTTCGGAAGATAACTGAGGAATAAACTCCTCCATACTCATATTGAGGTTTTCTCCCGGATCCCAAGCAGTTGGCTCTATTACCGGAGTTAAATCTGGCAATTGAATATACTCACTTACAGAGATAGGATTAAAAATTAAGAATCCCTCAAAATCAGCTTCCTCCTCCAGGGAATCATCGCTATTAGTGAACAATAAGGTATCAGCGATGGACTCTGACTCATAAGAATTAGCTGAATCAGTCTCAGACTCAAGATCGATGGATTCAGGAGAATTTTCATCCTCCCCATCCAACAAACTTTCCTCGTCCGAGAAAAATGCATCACTAATTTCCTTATTTCTAGTCAGGTATTTTCGTAAATACCTAGGAATCTCAATCCATTCTCTTAAGTGGGAGAAATGGACTTTTTGAGTTCTACTGGGAGGATTAGTATTTCTCTGTATGACATATGACACCCTATTCGGGTTCACATCAACAACAGTAAATGGCCCTTCCCACCTATTATGAAATTTAAGAGCAGTGCTTGGCCCAGTTCGTATTACTTTACGAGCTACTTTTTGACCCACCTTGAAAGGTTTAAAATTGACACTGCCCTCTTTCCAATATTGGGGAAAAGTGTGCACTGGAGCATGAATTTTTGTAGTAAATAATCAGAAGGTGACATGTCCAATGCATACTATGATAAGTATTATTATAAATTAAAATAGAGGAAGACAATTCTTCATCCCAAGTAGCGGGTTGCTCCAGAACTAAACATTTCAGTAGTTGAATTAAACTTCGATTAAATCGCTCGGAGACCCCGTTACTCGAGGGATGAAGTGGAGATATTCTCATTGTTTTTAATGTTGTTGTTTTTTGTAACACTTGTTGAATCTCTGGAGTAAAGTTCAGTATCCATTATCGGTTACTAGTTCGTATGTTGTTGGGAGCTTGGTGAGGAAGGCAAGGGCAGAACTTTGGTGTCAGTTTTCCCTAGATACGGTCAGCTGGACTTGTCGGCAATGGGAACTTACAGACACCTTCAGTTTTGTTGGAGAATAATGATCAATAACATATGCATGCAGTACTTTATTTCCCCTTAAAGTTTTTGGAATTGAATCAATCCATGCACATAAATCGAAAGATAGTTGGCAGAATTTTCAACAGGGTGGAGTTACATTAGAAGAAAAGTTTTTCTGCATCTGCCAAACAGGGCAGCACCGCAGTCTACCATCTGAACTTCACCTGATTCACCCTAGATGCCAGAATGCTGTATACCAACTGCCAGACAGCTTGAGTTCTTTCGACCTATATGTGGCACAGGATCTGGAGTCCTATGAACTATGTGCATTGTAATGTCCAAAGACATGCGCATATAACAGATTTCCCGGCGTAGTTCGGTAATAAAGATGTCATTTTCCAAACCATTTTGTTTAGCCTGTCTTTGTTACTTTCAAGTCGGAACTCATTGCCATTTTCTATTGTTATCATTTTTCTTAAATCCCTTCACAAATATCGCAGAGTACCGAATCATTACTTTTGATCGTAGGGATAACATTCGTTATCTATTAATTTTAGTTTGGATTACCTGATAGCGTTTTTCACCTGTTATAGTATGCAGGAGCTTTAAATTGGACTTGTGTACAAGTTGCATATGCCATCAGGGGCCACCTAGACAGTCAATTTTTTTTCCTTGCACGATGAATCAGTTTTTTCGGACATATCAGGTAAAAGTGGATTAATCCCTAAGAGGCACATAGTACTCGTAAGTATCAATGGGTTTATCTACCATGTATTCCTGGGGGACTATGAAAAACGCGGAAGGATGAGTTACAAAACCCATATTAAACCTCCCTGACATTGCTGATGTCCTAAGGATTCCTACTGTTCTTATTCTTCCAAAAACCGATCTGACTGGCCTCTTACTCCTATGGTTTGCTTCGTAAGCCAAAAGCTTCTTTTGAATTCCCCTAGCGAAAGGAACAATCTCGGAGCTTATCAAGTTTACTCCAGCCCCACTATCTACAAGGCAATCATAAATGGGAGCATCCTGATCATCCAACTTGACACAGACGATCAAAGGTTCTATATCGGCCTGGCACAAGTTAATAGCAACTACCATGTCTTCGCTAACATAGGAATAAGGTTTATGCGAGAATTTACTCACTGGAGGTATCCCATAAAAGTTAATAGAAGGATCATCCAGTTTCTTTACAGAGTCATTATCCAAGTCCTTTTCCACAGATTGACTCATCTCTGTGGGGACTAGTCGTTTAACTGATTGGCGGGACGAGCTTTCATCAAACCCCCCTTTGCAACGACCTTCATAGTGAGACACGTTACAGGTTTCACACAGGTCCAGAAATAGGCGTTGGGGAAGCGGCTTCTCAGTTGGTTTAGCCGAATTTTTCTGGGCTTCAGGGGAATATGATCGCGAATAAACTTTCTTTACCGCACCTTGAAGGTATTCTCTAGGAGGAGTTCGTTTCGGGATCACTGATCGGGAGGGGTGCGTGAGAGCACCTCATTCCCCGCGTGGGGCAACCTCTACAAAGGGACACTACCACTTTCCGGTATTTACGGGCATGATGGAGGAGAGTTCCTAGCTCGGCATTCGGTATTTGAATGGCCGGTTTTCTTGCAGTAGCTACAGACTCCAAGGTACTTATAGCATTCCTGCATTTCGTGTCCTCGCTTCTCACAGTAGTCACACAAGATATTCATCCGATCCCCCGATCCTGAACGACCCTTTCGATTATTCTGAGCTCTAGAACGGTCATTACTTGGTGGTGAATTCCGAACAGTGTTGTAGACAATACGACTACTATTATTTCTTTCCGGAGGGACTACGTGGCCAAGATTGGAAAGGCAAGGGTTACCGGTTACATTGAAGACTTAGTTTACGCTGTTCAGCCTTCTTACGAACACATCAAGTACCATCCAGGGAGTGCAGCAATTGATCTGAATTACTGACTCAACAGATTCGTTTAAGTCCACCTCCTGGTCAGCTCGGGAATAAGTTGATGGGCCGACCTCAAGTGGATTTGTTTGGGACATTGAATTTGGAAAAGCGATATTCTCGCTATCTAAGGAGTCCGCAAAATTCACTATATTTTCCCAGGAAGCTCTACTATAACCGTCCAGCTCCATCATTTTGATCTATTGTAACTGACAAACATCTCAATAAAGGAGGCAAACTACCATAGGAAAGCTTATTCTAAGGGAATCATGAAACTCTCATTATCGTATCCAGGCATATGCCTGACCTAGCTAGGCGCTCTAAACCGAAGGGCGAACATTTTGATGCTCTCGTTAGGGTCAATCGGTGAGCGGCATGCATACTTCGTATTCTGTATTCCTTTTTCTTTTCGTTCTCCATCACGTACCAAACACACAAGATATCCCTACAGAGGAAGTTTTCACGTTGTCTTTGATGATCTCTCCGGTATTAGATATTCAAAAATTTGTCCTTCTAGCTGTCGGCCAATGCGTCTTAACCAATTGGTGATGGGCATTAGGGAGTGTAAAACTACAATAGCCTCTTAAAATCATGTCCAGGTAGACTACAGAGATCTTGTTCGGATTCGTATTTGAACTTTCCAGGATCCACGACCTTAAGCTTCTGAGAGTTCTTGAGTAACTGAGTAAGAAGCACAATGGCTTCCTCCAGCATATCAAGTCTCTTTTTCATGTGTGGTCCCGAATACATTGAAGGTTCAATCGTCGTCAGGAATACGACGCATAGGCAGTCGTTGTGAATATCCTTGGGGAATATAACCAGAATGCGACCTGAGAAATCAGTCGAAAACATCTGTGTTCCGATATTGATTTAAGGGACATTGTCAGTGAGGCTGTAGCCAATTTCTTATACTTCCAGCGAAATCAGCCTCGTCCTTCGTTCATTGATAAGGGGATAGAGACTCTCTATTGTCTCTGCCATTCCATCGGAGTTCTAAAGAGAGACTTAAGGTTTGGGTGAAGTAATTACTGGGGTATAGTGAATCAATGACGAGAGATTGTGGATTCAGGAAGAAGTTGAGGGTTTTAGGAAGAACATTATGAGTAGGTACAAGATTAGGATTAGGAATAAAGCATTAGGATTAGGAATAAGATTAGAATTAGAATGAGATTGGAATTAGAAAGAATTGATTTCTGAGGATTTTCTACATAACTGGGTGGATTATGTAGAAAAGGCGTTGATCGTGGTTGAGATTGGGAAACTAAGGGAGTTTTATACTCACGATCATCAAAAGAAGTGGTATTTTTATTCATTTGCAAATTATGGGAATCGAAGCCAGAGGGGATACCTTGTCCTCGATCATGAAACGTTCTGTGTTCAACATTACTGACTGTATCATTTACTTGAGCCAATTTCCTTTCACCTTAACAGCCTGTTTATGGAGTTTTAGTTAATAACTTACTCATCCTCAGGCTCAGTGAAACGGGTTTGTCAGAGCTAGGAGCCTAAAGATAAGTCAGAGGGTATGTCTGTCAGAGTTGACAACTTCTACCCTGTCTTTACTTTTATCATTCACTCCTACATTCATTCCGACATTATTTTTATTACGATCATCACGGAGACGTTGTTCTACACGTGGATCTAATGCACAAGCTGCAAGAGAGGGATCAAAGTCCACAGCTTCTTGGCTATCAGCATTTATGCTCGTATCCAAGTCTTTTTGGTTGAGGTTTTGTCTGACATGTTCTTTTGTAAGCTTTCAAAAGAAAGATTTAAAGTATTGGAGGGTTTATTACTAAACTAACCTCTCGATCTGTCCAATATCAGTACAAAAAGAAGAAGATTTCTTTGAAAAGAATGGAGAATCGATGATTTTTCAAAATAAATATGATGATTGGAGCCGAGATCACAATCCTAGTGGCACGCAAGCGCGGTAACTCAACAGAGCCCTGTTCGGTCCTACACTTTAATTTAGTTTATGTGGCGGCGAGGAAGTACCTGGGATCAACAAATGTACCCGAACGGTGGAGGTACGGCTTTTCTCTCCGCTCTTTCTAGAGATATGAAAGTTCGAGTAATTGTGGGATTCGGCAAGTCAAGTATAGAGATTACGTCAATTGTTTAGTTGTGATGTTCTTATAAGATAGTGGTTTGAAGGTCTAGTCAACACAGCAACCACCTGACACCATCAGGGGTAATACGGAGCAGAGTTAAATTTTCTCCGTAACGGAGGCAGTTAGTCTTCAGGACTCCGTCGGCCTGCTGACTTGAATGACTTTCGAGGAGGATTGTGAACTTTGATAGAAAATGTTGATACAATCTAAGATTTTTACCCAAAGAAAGATGTAGAACTATTTACTAGTTTCCCGGAGCTTTCTCGAAGATTAACACGATAGAGGTCACGAAGATTAAGAATAATAATATCAACAAAGCATCAATATGAAGGATAGTGACACTCCATAAAAAAGTTTTATCTTTACTAAAATCGCTCAGAATATATGGTGGGAGGTCTGACAAAAGTTAATGTTTACCACAGTCCTACCCCAACAATATATAAATAAAAGATTATGATTAAATAGAATTAGTTAATACACCTTGGAGAGCAAGTTAAAGGTTCCAATGTGTAAAATATGTACATGAGCACAGACAGCTCTAGGATCAGAATCGAGAGTGGAAACCGAACGCTTCCAAATATTGCTCATGCATAAAAATCAAGGGAATCAGAAATCCAGACTCAACAATTGTGAATAAATGATGACTTAACTGAATTGACTGAGGGAATGGTTCCAAGTGTTGAGTATGATTCAGGAGAATACAACTATGCTGAAGTACGATTAAAGAGGAAGGAATCAGGCCAAATCCCAACGTTAGAATTGGCAGGGAGAGGGATCCAGATGAACCACAACTCCGAAACAACTCCAAGAAAAAAGATTCAGGATGAATTCCAACTTTAAAATAGCACCGAGAAAAGATTCACTAAGGAATTCCCACTCAAGATTATCAGCTTAAAGAAAAAGAAGGAATCCCAGATTTGAATGTATAGGAGGATTCAGGAGATTGAATCCCAATTAATGATACGTAGCCCAGAAGTTAGAACTCTTGACGGATTCAGGCATGAATTCCCAGGTTTGAAGAAAGATCTAAGTGTAATCCCAACTATGAACCTCTGTCAAATATTACAATTGGTTTTATACCTACAATTTATATTTGCATATGTTGACAGTATAAAATTGACGTCTACCTATAATTTATTCTATTTAAGAAACTACCCTGCATATATCCAATGAGGGGTCCTTTCTTAAATGGAGATTCAGATGATGTCAACGGGTTCCTTCCAGCCAACAACAAAGATAGTTAAAGGCTGTACTAAGAGTTTATTTACTAGTCAGTGTACATTACTTACAACACTACATTGTTAATTAATGTAGATAAGAATATTCCGAACAAATTTGCAGTCACTGATCTCTTGAGACACGCTACGAAAGTGGCGCTGTATCACGTTCTTGTGTATTAAAGTTTAGCACAGATTATATCGGTTGGTATCAATCTGGCTCTATAGGTTGCTATGTTTATCGATTTAATTTAATATTTATATGTCATTACAGTAAAATCATAACAAATTGATGTATCTAGATAACGAAGAAATACTGTTAATTATGATATCTGGATAATTTGTTAATTTAAGGTTTTCCAATAGGGATTTTGATAGGCACATATCATAAATAGTAGTACAAGTATCACAGCCTGAATTTAGAAATGGGTAAAAATTTCAATTCCAGACTGTATATAGAAAAACCCATATTTTTCCTGAGAATAAACCAACACATAAGAACATAAGATAGAACCATAAGAAATATAGGGACAGCTAGAGAAGCCACATGGGCCTATCGAGGCACATTGTCCGCAGTTCCATGCCTCACTAACCAAACATGCCTCTCACTGCAAAGATCCACATAAGCACCCTAGGGGCTTGTCAAATTTCTGTAACCAAGAATCCACGGTCCAATTTGTGGCTTTAGTCAGAAAAAATAAACTGATGGACTATGTTACCTTCAAACCATGCCGCACATGCCTTAATAAACTAAGTTATGGTCAACACATGCAGTAGCTATACGAACATTGACTAACTACTATACTAAAAAACCAGCCAAGTTTGGCTTCTCTAAATATACTATGTGATACCCAACCCAATCCATATACCCTATCCAACGCTTTCTTAAATGTTGCAACTTGAGTCACACTCACAACCTCCTGTGGCAAATCAAAAATTTAACAACCCTATTGCTGAATGTATACTTTCTTATATCAAGATGGCAGTGCTTTCTTCCATTAATTTTTCTGTTATGCCCCTGTCTCCCCGTCCGTGCTCTACTTATAGAAGAATTTATTGGTCTCCGTATTGATCAATAGATGTAAAATTTTGTAGACTTGTATCATGTCCCCCTGAGAAATCGCCTTCTTACAGAAAACATTCCTAACTCCTTCAGCCTCTCCTCGTAGATCTAAGAATTGTCCAATTGACACTTTTATTTATCCTATCATTTACTTATGGTTGCCTTATATATATTATATTAATAGTATAATTATTATATATATCTATATATTATAGTGTGTTTTGAGGTGATAGGTGAGTATGATAGTATCAGGTATAGTTTTTATATATTAGTTGTTGCAATTGTTTTTGTCACGATACTAAAATTTTCGTGCCGGATTAAGTCCGATACTAAGTACTTTCATCTTAGATTTGTGTTTTCCTACCGATACCGTAATAGGCCAAAATTTTTTGCTGATACGCACGATAACCCGTACTCTTACTCCTATAATATGGCCTAATATATATATTATAGTTTATATATATATATTAATTATAATATAATTATTTATATATATATATTATATATATATAAGTATATATATGTATATAGGTATCGAAGCACTAGTTGATGAAACCATACTCTCTCTAGCACTGCAGCGGTGGCCTCAGGCCCATAACTCTGCTGCGCTTTCTTTGGTCATATAGTTATTGCATTGCATGTTCTATTTCAAAAATATATAAGCTAATGTTCTATATAAAATTATTATATATAATATATTTCATACGACCTATGAATATATTATATATAGTATTAGGTAGTATATTTTCTTGTGTTAATTTCAGTCTATTATTAGTTATTTGGTATATGTATTATATGTTTTTATTTGGTTAGTATATAGTTGAGGTTGTATTCATTAGGTAGTATTTTGGATTAGTTGTTGGTTTATATGTAGGTTAGGTAAGGGTTATAGTAGTTAGTTATATATATGGTGTTATGTTATATATATTGCTGTGGTTGTTTTATCATATGTTAGTATATATATGCGCGTTGTGTTCCTTTGTGTTGTGTGTATTTGTGCCTTTCGAACTCTAAGAAACGTTCAAGTCTTACGTTCGTTTTTTGTCAAACAGTAACGAAAAATCGCAAGAAATGCTCACAAAAACGTAAGGAATGTCCTTGTAATTTGTGGTAAAGTTGCTATTTCCGCGTTTGTGGCTGTTGCCCTTTGTGAATTTTAAGCACCGGTTTTCTTTACGAAAAATGTAAAAGGACAAGAATAAGCGGTCATGGTGTCTCTCTGAATGTGGTGGAATGTTTTCATTTAATTGAAAATCAGTTTTGATTAATCAAGGTTCCTTTCCTATATGAAGTAAATCTCCATCACATGTGGAGGTGCTACTATCTCTCAAGCAAATCAATGTTATTTTTTTATTTCTGTTTAGTTCCAAACCTTCATGCGTGTTCTCTATAACAATCAGCTTGATTCCAATTGTTTAAAAAAACAAAAGTAAAACCTAGCTCGAAATTGCGGTCGAATTTATGAATTGTGATGTTTCTCCTACTCTAATGCGTCTCTGACCAGTGTGTTCGTGTATGTTTTTTGGCTGTATAAAATACTTTATTTGTGGATTTAGGATTCATTTTATTGCTATTGCCGGTAGTCTCTTAGTTCATGTACATTTATAATTTATTTGTAATTAATTTATCTTTTGAAAAAATTTTTTGGTTCATCTTGCATTCATGGGGATCGGTGGTTTAAATATTTTTTGTTTTTTTTTTTAGTAAGTCGACCTAATGGGTATTTCTCGGGTCCCCTCTGATCCTCGGCCAACGCAGTTTTTTGATTTTTGCCAAAGTAAGCCAGTTTTATTAAACATATAAAGAAAGATAAATTTAAGAGCTTACCATAGGAGTAGCGCAGCTATGGTGAATTTAACGTCCACTTGTGATGTCTGTAGCTTAAAGTTCTACAATGGGGTTGATTTATTTTATGGGATTTAGGCTTGTTTTTTTCTTTCTCTTGAAGGATCTTGAGGATTTTTTGTGATTTGTATAGTCGTCTTTCTTGTGTCAAATGCTTTGTTTTGTAAACATCTTTCTCCTGATTCAATGATTATTTTGATTCTGTATGGAATATTGTCTTTTTGGTTCTTTGTTATGTATGTTTCTTTTCATACTCCTATGGTACTCTTACATTTGTCACCATTTTTTTTGTGAGTGAGTAGGTGTGTTATATCTTTTATTGAATACTTTTCATGAGGATGCGTGGTATTGATGGTGTGCATGTGGTGCGACTGTTCTTGTTTTGTATGAATCAGAGGCTAGTTTTTTCATGAATTTTCTACTAAATGCTTTATTTATCAGTAACCCTCATTCTCTCTATGTCGCTTTCCATGGGAAATATCAGTCCTAATTTATAAATATTTGCCACAATTCCGCATAACAGTGATTCCCAGGTACTAATAGAAGAAAAAAATTATTCAAGTCTCTTAGAAAGACAGTCACCATCCAAACTATTTTGAATTTTAATTCAAGGGTAGAATGAGCGTCACTGCAAAGTACAGTGCATTGTGCTTTTGCTTCATCAGCAACAGAATCTGTGCTTCGGTTATTTGTGTACAATGCCTCTAGCATTATAAGCAAATATTTGTTTCCTTGTTCTGGTGATGAAAAATAATACTAGGATCGCAATGTTGAGAAGCCTTCTTGGCAGCATGGGGCTTGTATTCTCAGTAGGACATTCTTTTCTATTTATGGCTTTCTGTTTCATTTTGATTTGGGAGCATCTATGTCTGGAATCAAGTTTTGATATTTAGGATTATCGACTTTCATGTTCGAGTAGTGACTTCTTTGAGTTTAAGGTGGTGTGTTTTTTTTTGAAATCCAAGCATTAATACCCGCGGTTTCTACATCTACGCAAAATTGTCTTTGTCAATGTAAATCTAATACAAAAAGCTTAGTTGTATGTAGCAGTGCCATTTTACTGGACTTAAGTAAAATCTTTCCCATAATCTTTAGTACGAGACATTGTAATTCTGTGAACCCAGGGAAAAATGGACCAAGTGGGTCTGACGTTTTGGAACTTTCGTAAAAGGTGATTCCACCGGTTCCTAAGAACGCATTTTAAAAAAAATGCCAGTTTGCAATTTTCAAATCATCTTGGTTTAAGCAGAAACATTTTGTAATGGTTTGGTGTTGAGAGATTTTTGGCTGTCAACTGCCCAAAAATCCAAAATCACTTCGTCAAACCTCAAAAAAAAAAAAAAAAAAAAAAAAAAAAAAAAAACACCTCAAGAAGAGAAAAAGATATAAACAGATAAGTCTTAAGTCATACAGTCTAAAACACATCATATACCAATCAACTTCAATCGGAAGGATGAACTGAACAACGCTCTAACGGACCGCAATAGGAAGAAATAGTAGGGTAATGTGAAGCTAAATAATATGAAAGAAACAGATATTGAGTAGATTTATTGGATTAAGTTCCTCGCTCCGTTTTCCTTTTCTTTCACTTATCAATATTCATGCCTCTCTATTACTCATATATCTTTAGAAGGAAAGATATCAAAATATGGTAGACTTGGTCCATGGTGATCTATTCTTCATATGTTTTTGAAATTTTAAAATGTTGCCGGACCTTTTTGGAATTTTTCCTGACTTCTCTAGCAGTATCTTAAAACGCTTCCCGACTGATGGTTTTTCCCTGACTTTCAGAAAGGTGGAACTCCTTTTTGATAACAAGAAAATTACTACTAAAGGGCACTGTTTTTGTTGAGCCATTTTCTTATTCTGAGTTCGTGGGAAGCTTCACAAATGACAGTGACAAAAACGAAAACTGTGTATTAAAACGCAAAAGAAAGATAGCTAAAAATTCCATTCTATTGGCAAAGCGCTTGTCATTATTAACACTTATGGGATTACAGATCTAGACCTAAGAGAAATTAGTCCATGTAAATTGTATTAGTGGACTTGCTACTTCTATTCATCGCAAGCCCACTATATACTTTACTCTTTGGACTAATTTCTGTATTTCTATCTCCTTTAATCATGAATTGCAGGCTAATAGGGTCCCGCATGACACAAGCCTTTTGTTATTGTTCTGATTGGAAATTTGTTACATGAAGGAATCACCTTATCTCCCGTAGAATTTTCTAGCTTTAGCCTTTATCCCCCAAACCTTTTTTGATAAACGTGTTTACTCGTTTCTCGATACCACCCTAAAACTTTAAAACTGCTGCATATGATGTTCCTAAACTTCCTGTTTAATGCTCGGCTTCCCTACATTACTGAACCCCTTTCCAATGATCTTCACTTTCAGATAAGAAATATCTTAAACAAAAACTTTCCACAATGCAGTTTCTTATATCTTTTATTAACAACACCTCAATTGGCAGTTTTCTTTAAGATTAAAGAAGCATCCCCATGAACTTGAGGTCACCACATCGTTTACCAATATACAATGTGCCAACTGTAAACATCGACTATGTCAGGTTCACACTTTCTTACAACTAAAGATGCGAGCCTGTCAACAGCATGGGGCATCTTGCCTTTCGAACTAATTCTCCCCAACTGCTCACCAGAGATTATTGTAAGCTGTCAGAGATCACTATACCTCCAATAGGTGAGCCGGTATACCTTCTCAACAATTCTTGTCATGTCTTCAGTAAATGTGCTTTCAAGGTGTTAAGAACTTTAAAGAGTTGGGGTGGAATCTCTTTTAGCCTAAAAGACACTTAACCTACACTTATATCCATAAGACTTATGTTGGCACTTTGTGTTGTTGTTTGTGCGCTGTGAATTGCCTGGAGCTTTTGCGTGAATTTTCAGTGCAAAAAGTGACACATTTCTTTTTTACGATTTTTACTTTTGTTTTGCAGGTACAAAAATTTTACTTCAACAAATGTGAACTGGTTAGCACATCGTTTTCGATAAACAGAAAGAAAACTACATAACTAGTAGTCATATTACAGTTTAAATAATTGATCAACTATTGTGATGGAGTTATCGATTTGGAAGAAATTAGCATTTAAGCTGATTTTATTGAAATGAAAGTATTCATCATTCAAACGGGCCTGCCACGCCGTCATTTTTTTGGTTTACTTTACATTTTTCTTTAGAACTGTGTGCTCAAATTCGGCAAGCACGGAAATAGCAACCTTATATGAAATTTATTAATAAATTCCTTACGTTCTGAAGTCATTTTTTTTATTCGATTTGCGGGCTTTTGCAGAAAACGAGGACGGGCTTGGTGTGGCAAACCGAGCATTTCTTTTGATATTACGTTCGTGTGGTCAAGTCACAAATAGAAACGAAAAACAACCTAATAATCAAACATACAGTAGGTCAATAGATCGGGAAAACTAGTCAGACAAATTGCTGATATATATTATAATATTATATATATATATATATATATATATTTATATATATATATATATATATATATATATATATATATATATATATATAATATATATATAATATATATATATAGTATATTATATTAAAGTCAAAATTAAAAACAGAAGAAATTTGACAACGCTTTAATTCCAGAAAGGGTGAAGTTACCCTTCTTCGAATTCATCGAGTCATTGAAGAAATTTTAAATTCTCTTCGTCTGATAGCAATGTGCTGAAAACCTCCTATCAAATCTAGCTTTCCGTGAATGGTGTTGATAAGCTCAAACATTTCAACTACCAACACCACCCTTCAGCAATGCGGGACATGGTACGTGAAAGTATATGAGTTGGTGATATAATCATCATATATATATATATATATTAATATATTATGTTATAGTCTATATATATTTATATATAGGTACTGAATTGTTTGTATATTATTAGTATTAGTATTAAATATTATATATCGTAAATATAGTCTATATATATGTATATATTATATTATATATATATCGGTATATATATTTATATTCTAGTATATATATTATCTATATATATATTAATATTATATATTATATATATATATAGTTTTGTATATATATTATTAATTATTTAGTATTAATTATAATATTATATAGTAATATATATATATATAGTGAAATTTTATTGGTGGCTGACATTTATAACGCCATAAATGTGGTGGTATCGGTTTAAGTAGGTATCGGCAAAATTTTGCTGCATGTAGTTTTCTCTGCTGATTGGATCTTTGATATTGTCCTTTGTATTACTCTTTTTTTTTTTTTTTTTGTTTTGTGTGTGTTTGCACAAAATTCCTGATACTGATACCTCATAAATATCGAACCGATACCGTCGACCTGATACCGATAACCATGTCATCGGTGCATTTCCCTATATGTATAAGTATATATATATATATATATAATATATATATATTGTACTATGTTATTATAGTTAGGGTAGTTATATATATATATATGTATATATATGCCTACCTGCGGAGTCTGATAGGTAGCATAGCTATCGAACTGTCTGCCAGGCCGTCGAGGCTTTTCCATGATTTCCTACTAATACGTCTTGAACAGACAAGATGACTCTTATGGCGTGGACAGTGGGTGGTCAAATCTTTTTCAAGAGGGAGGTGCAGAGGATGTATTTAGGTGTGAGGACCTTAATTAGCAATGGTAGCTGCTGGAAGTCGGACTAATCTAACACCAGCACTCCTCTCGCCAAGGACATCTTTCCTTTTCAGATAGGCTGGCAGAATTTTGTTGTGAGGTCTGTTCATATTAAATTAAATACATTGTAGCGCTCTGCCGGCTAGTTCTGTCGGGGTTTCTGGCTGTATGAGTCGATATTTACGTACTGGTTGGGAATAATTTTGAGGGCGATGATCAGGCCTTAGACTGGTGCTTTTAATTTTGTTGAGTTCAGCTACATATTTTTGAATAGGGTCGAATTATGTTGGATTACTCTTGTCCTTTGATGAGGTAGACATTGGATGGTATTTGGAGGGATCTTGAGATTTGGTAAAATATTCTATGTCTGGGTGGTATCAATTTTCATCAAATAATGATACAATACTATTTTTTGTATAGAAAATATTAATACTATATTTTAAGTTATTTTTAATTTTTTTGTATTAAAATCTTTTGTGAAGTAGCACTGTTTGTAGTCGAAAGATCGTGGTCGGGAACTGTGCGATAGCGGAGGTTTCTGGTCTGAATAGGTGCAGCGGAGCGCTAGCGGCTACGTTTCTAGAGTGCGGAGGTGCGCTAGCGGACTACCTCTAAATGAGCGGGGTGCCCAGCTGCTCTATATATAATATATTATATAATATAGTATATATTATAATAGTTTTTATATATATAATTATAATATTTATGTATATATATATATATAATGGGATGATAGACCTTTCATCGTTATATCCATATACCTTATACATATTTTTCAATATATATGTTTCTTATAATATTTTATTATTATATTATTATATATATAGAAAAGGTGAATTAAGTGGTGTGTATGTGAATGTGTGCGTGCTGGTGTGGAAGAGAAATGAGAGAGGGGAGAAGGAGTTGCAATTTTGAATGAGTGACCTTGTGGTTAACAAAAGCTATGGTAGAACTTTGGTGTTGTTTGGAGTTCCGAGAATTCTAATGGTTAAATTTAAAGTTTGAAAAGGTCAAGTGGGTGTGTGTGGTTGTGACGTATTTGGTCCATCTGAGGAAACTGAAGAGTACGATTGTTTTGGGAGAATTTGCATGATGGTTTGGATGGGGGTGAGTAGGAGTTACAGATTGATAGTGTTGGGGAGCCTGAATGGTTGGGATTAGGTGATCCAAAAAAGGGATGGTATATCAGGTGGTTTTGGGGGTGGTGGAGAAGTATGAGAGATGGTAGGAAAAGGTGATTGGATTTTCTGTGAAGGAGAGGTTGTTTTATGTAAGTTATCTTTTTTTAAACACAAGAGTAATCATAAGTATATCTAGAGTTGGGTGTAAGGTAGAGATGGTATCGAATAGTGAAAGTTATGATTGATTTGTGTGTGTTGTTGGGTGAAGGAAGGGTGTATGTTGTAAATGTATTTGGTGTTTGGGATGTTAGTAATCTAGCTGGGGTTAGGAATGGGATTATCGGATCATAGTTGTTCTATTGTATAAAAGTAGTGGGGGCTTGGTCATGGGAGAGGAAAGGTGATACGAGAGGGAAGTATGGTTAAAATTAAGAGTGAGAAGTTAAGTGAGGGCAACGAGGAATAATGTTGATATATATTTGAAGAGTGCTCGCTAGTAAGATAGGTTGAAATTGTGAAAGCAAGTTGATTTTACTGAACAAGGATCGGGGCAAATGGAAGGAAGCAATTGTTTTATGTAGTGCATAGGGGGAAGTATTTGGGATGTTGCTCTAAAGTTGGAAGTCGTATGGTGTAACGGAGCTGGGTAATGGGTGGAATGAAGAGGTAGGGTTAGATTGAAGCGGTTATAAGGTAATAGATAGAGCTGTGGTTTGAAGTGTACTAATATTAGCAAGAGTGTTAGAGAGGTTTCAACAGAGAGATGCTGTGGAATTCATAGTGAGGGTTTGGAGGAGGGTATATTATTATTTATAGATATTGACTAGTTATAGATTCTTGGTAGTATGGCTTTATGGGTTATGTCAGTAAACAAGGAGTGTAAATGAAGGGCAGTTTGTGGAAGGGGTGATGAATTGAGGTGACATTTTGTTTACAAGGAGAATAGTGTTTGCCGTTTCTGCGTGGTGAATAGGAAGCGCGAAGAGTAAGTATTGTTGAGAATAAGGGAATGCTGTCTTAGAAAATTGAATAGGCGACTGGGGGGTGGCTTTGTTTTTAACTTTGGGATGAAATGTTGTGTGTATGTGTAGGGGATGTGGATTATTTGAGGGTTGAATGCGCTTGCTGGAATAATTCTGGCATCTATGATTTATTTCTATTGTATGCAAGAGTGTTGTTGTTTTGAACTGGTGTGGTGGTCTTGATGGTGGTCAAGAAGGAATGTATTTTGTGGGATGAGTGTTTTATTTAGTAGATTGGAGGAGGGTTTATTGGGTAGGTTTGTTTGTTTGAAAGAAAGTTGAAGACATTGGTAATTCTGCAGGTTATTGATGAAATTACTAGTGAATATGATGGAGGAAGAGCGGGTGAGATGCGTAGATGGTGGTATATGGTGTTGGTATTTTGGAAGTTTGTTGGTAGCTAAGCGTTTATGGCAGGGTAAGTTCCAAGGGATATTGGGTGATGAGCGGGTAATAGTCCCGGTTGTCTGTATATCGGGGTAAGGTGGAGATATTAAGGGGAACTGTTTAGGAAATTTATAGGGGGATATGGTTTGGAGGTTGAGTTGTGTGTATGGCGTTCGCAAGGTATACTGCGTGGTATTTGGGTTTTTGTTATCTGAAAGTAGTTGCGTCGCGTGACTGAGGGACTGATTGGTGAAGAACTAAGGTTGGTGCGGTTCGTTATTGCGAGTGTGTTTAGAGGAGGTGCTGTGTTGATCAGTAAACTTGTACGTTGAAGACAAATGTTTGTAGATAAAGGTGCTTGAGGGATGAAGGGAAGAATAAATTATGATTTGGTAAGGTTTTATGGATTTAGCATACTAGGCGTATGTGATATGGAGTTTTATATTTAGGTGGAAGGTCTTTGTTATTTGGCAGGTTTATTGTGATATATGGTGTTGGGTGTGGTAGCTTTGAATGGAATCGAAAAAGTATGTAACGATAGTTAATATTTGTTCCGTGTGTAGAGAATACATATGGTGTCAATTGGTGATTGGTTTAGGATTAAATAGCGTGAGTGAGACAGGGTTGTGTTATGTTCCCATATTATATTCAATATTTTGTATTACTTTTTGATTGTGTGGGGTTTAGGAAAGAATTCGAGCTTGGGGTGATCAGGAATCGGTGTTTTTAGATATTGATGATTGAATGGGATGTAGGTAGTTTGGCTTATTGTTATTTGTCCGGGTCTAGTTTCCGTTTTATTGTATTGCGGAGTTTGGTGATTTTTGGGGTTCCTGTGTGGGGGCGGTGGGTCGGAGTTTCTGTAAGATTTAATGGTTGTTTTGTTGAGTAGGGTATTTGGTGGCATGTATGAAGCACCTTTTGTTTTCCGGTATTTGTGGGTGTATAATTGTTTTGGTATTATGGTTGGTTGGTTTTGGAATATTGTGAGGGGGAGGCGTGTGGTGTAGAGTGAAGACGTATGTATGTTTGTTTTATGGTTGTGAGTGAAGGACAGTTTCCTCAGTGTGAAGTTATGTTAGATGATGAGCAGCTGGAGAAGTGTCTGTGTTTAAATATTTAGGGTGTATTTTGGATGAAAAGAGAGAACGGATGATGGCAGAGTGTAGTAGGAAAGTGTGTGGAATCATGGAGAGTGTCTTGGTGGCATATTAGGATCGTTTGTGGTAGAATGTAAAGGGACTAAATCTTGTGTGCGCTAATTTAGGGTCTTACATGAGGGTTATGTTGTTACCTTTTGGTGTTGTTTTTATTTTTGGGGTTGGGCGGGGTATTCTGTGAGGTGTGGTTTTGTGGACTATTGGTCTGGATGAAGAAGTATAGATCTAGTGGGGTGGTTGATTAAGTTTCGAATTGTGTTTCGTTTAGGGAGGGTTGTGTGGGACAGGTGGATCTTAGGAGCAGCTAAGGTGTGAAAAAAATTTGAATAAAGTGAATAAGGTGTCCTGAATCAAATCTTTTTGGTGTTTTGGTGGAAGAAAGCGGTTAAATGAGAGAAATAAATGAAAGTAAACGTGTTTGAGATGGTTTGGTCATGTGTGGAAAGGGTGGATGATAGTCGGGTTGGGGTTGCCGGATGGTTAGTGGAGAGTGTGTTGGGGCAACCGCACCCGGTGTGCTGGGAGACTCCGAAGAGAAGTGGATATTGAGTCGGTGAACCGAATGTCTGAAGGAGAGAACATTGAGTTTGGCAGAGGCGAGCATAACGGTGCCAGTGATAGGAGAGAATGGGCTGGTGTTTTTGTAATGGGGGCATGGTTGTCGGCCTAACCTGGGCCAGGGGAATTGAACCCTTAATTGACGATTTAACCATAGTGAGGTCCGTCCGCGGTCCTCAGATGCTCTAGGGGGATTTTTCTGTCTGTTGACAAGCTTCTCACTTTAAAATGGGTCGAGGGGGCGGTAAGCGGCTTGGCTTTCTTTTTCGACGTTTGTCATGTTCTTCTACTGCTTTCTTTTCCGATGCTTGTCCCGCACCTCACCTTACGCCCAATCTTGGGGCAAAGAGGAAGGTGAAGAAAGAAAGAAGAAATCTAATATATATATATATATATATATAATTATATATATTATATATATATATATAATATATGATATATATATATAGCTATAATATTTATAATATATATATTTAATATATGATATATAATATATATATATAAATCGTATATATATATATCCGTAATGATATATATATATACTATATAGTATATATACGTATATATATAATTATATTATATATATATAGTATTATTTATTATAGTATATATATTATTATATATATATATTTATATATTAATATATATCTAATATATATTATTCTATATTAAAAATGTGTCCTACTTTTCTTCAAGGCTTGCGATAGCTTCTTACTGGTTTTAATTATCATTTAAGTTGTCTCGGTATGTAGTTTGTTTATCTCAATTTCACTTTGTCCTACTTCTTCTATTAGTGTAATCCTTAAGCATTATTTTTTATGTGGGCATTTTTATATATATATATAGATCTGATATGAAAAAAGCATCCCTTGTTAGTTCAATAAAAAATTTTTTTTTTTACTTTACCTATTATTTAGTGCCCTTCTTATTTAGCTCTGTATCTAAATATAATGCCTACTATAGATAAATTTTATAGCTCTATTTATTTATATTATTGGACCGTAAAGATACTTAGTGGGATTTTACCTAAATAGTGGATTAAGTATTTTGGGTACAAAATTAGTAAAAATGCCTCTAGTTTTGTGTCTTATAGTTTAGTGTATATTATATATATATTATTATATACTATATATATATATATATAATATATAATATATATATTATAATATATATATATACTTTATATTATTATTTATATATATATTACAGTATATTATATATAATAGTATATATATTATATATCAATATATATTATATAGTTTTATTAATATATATATCTACCTATATATATATAATATTATTATATATATATATATATATCTATATATAATATATATATATATTATATATATTATTATTATATTATATTACTAATATAGATTGGTTTAGTCTTCAGCGCTTTTGTTCTTTCTAATAGACACCAGAATTATAAAAAGTATGTTAGCTAATTAAAAATAATAAATATGGCTATCCAAATTATATGTAACTACTAATAATAATGTCTCCATAACCATCGAATTTACTAAAAAAAATCAGGGGATAAAGTCAACTATTTGGATTCCATATTGAAAGATCAAATCTACTTTAAGTTACAAGGACTACCACTTAGACATAAAGACATAAAGACTAAGAATATAGAACAGTTCAAAAGCCCACCATGGCGCTATCGCGACTGTCCAGTCAACGCCCTACCCAAACATGCTTCATGCAAATCCACAAAGCACCCTGGGGGCTTGTCAATTTGTTGTAACTACAAATCCACCATTTGGCTTAGTCAAAACTAATGATATATAAATATGATACCCAAACCATCCACATGCATTAATAACTAAGTTATGGTCACACATGCCATCTAACTATAACTATATCACAACTAAAAACCCGCCAATTTGGCTTCGTCAATATAATTATATGATTCCCAACCCATCCATAAACGAATCTAACCCCTTTCTTAAATGTTGCAAATCGAGTCACACTCACAACCTCCTCTGGCAGACTATTCCAAAATTTAACACCCTATTACTGAATGATGCTTTCTTCTATCAAGCTGGCATGCTTTTCTCTTCAATTTTCTTATTTGCCCCCCTGGTCCGCTGTCATGTTCTACTGTGAAAAATTTATTGATAATCTAAATAATCAATGCATGTAAAATATTTTGTAGACTTTGTATCATGTCCCCTCTGAGAATCGCCTTTCTACACTGAAAACATCCTAAACTCCTTCAGCCTCTCCTCATAGCTCTTACCCTCAAACCCAGAAAATCATCCCTTGTTGCTCTAACGTTGCACTCTCCTAGCAATATCTAAAGTCTTTCTTTTAATAAGGGGCCCAAACTTGTGCACACTACTCTTATTACTGGCTACATAGCTAATTATACAGTTTTCCTTATTACTTCTTGCTCTTGTAAACAACTTGCGATTTATTCATGCCAGCATCTTATGAGCTTTTTTCTAGCTTCCAACACACTGAATTAGCTACTTTCAAATTACTGCTTATGAATCGAACCCCACCACATATTGTGGAGAATCGAACCCACCACAACTCCCCATTCATATCGTAGTTAAAACTTTTATTTGAGTAACCTAGGTGAAGAACCTTCACTTTTTACTATTAAAATTCATTTGCCCTTAAATCTGCACCCAAGAGTTTATCAAGATCATTTTGAATCTTTATGCATCCTTCACTATTTCCTAACTGAGGTGCCACTTTTGAAATCATCTGCAAACTTAGAAACCTTTGCATTTACGTCCCTGGTCTAAATCATTTATATATATGAGGAACAATAGTGGGCCCAGCCACTGACCCTGTGGGACACCACTCTTCACTATTTCCCATGATGATTTATTCCCATTTAGTTGTACACACTGTTTTCTATTTCGCAACCACTCTTTAATCCAACCATGTACCACTCCACCTATACCACATTGCAATAACTTTTTCATCAGCCTTATGTGGGGAACCTTATCAAAAGCTTTACGAAATATAAATATACAATATCAACTGGATCTTCCGGTCAATGCAGTCAGTAATGTATCCCATAAATTCTAAAAGGTTTGTCTGACAATAACCTACCCTTTCTAAAAACCATGCTGGAGTCATACAATACCTTGTTATCTTCTAAATATTTCTCTATAATGACCTTTCAGTAACTTTTCCAGAACTTTATCAACCAGAGAATGTTTAAGGCTAACTGTGCCTAAATACTTTCCCAATCTTCCTTACTAACCTTTCTTATAAAATAGGCACAACATATGCCATTTTCCAGTCATCTGTACCTCACCAAATGCTATAGATCTGTTAAAATTCAAATACATTGCCTTTGCAATGCTGAAAACTACCCTTGATCAGAATTCAGCATATATACCATCAGGGCCTGCAGCTTACTTTTGATCAATATGAATCCTAATAAACCGTTTATATCTTTTACATCCATTCCAATTCTGTAAAGTCTATTTGTTACATGCATACCAGACTATTAGTCTCTGAACACTTATCTAATCTTCCTCTGTAAACACTGAGCAAATTAAGCAGTTGAAAATTTGACCAACTCCTTATCTGAACTCACTTAAATTTTTCATCAATTTTAATTGGACCAATTGTCCTATTCTTATTTTTTCAATTTATAAAAGCTAAAAAACTTCATGTCCTTATCTATTCCTTGCTAAATTAAATTCTGCCTCTCTCTTTGCCTTTCTTATTGACTGGTTAAGTTCATTTCTATTTTTCCTCTAATTTTCTAAAATCATCTTCCCTATTACTCCTCTTGAATATTTTAAAACATCTACGCTTTTTCATTAAATTTTCACATTATCTCTCTATTCAACCAAACAGGTTTTCTCTTCCCACCCTAATGGGTTTTATCTTTAAAACATACTGACCTAATTCCTTAAAATTTGTTTAAAATGTTCCCCACATGATAAAAACAGTTTTGGTCTTTAAACTCTTTATTCCCAGTCAGTTTGTATACTAAGCATGTCTCGAAAATTTGTAAAAAATTGCCATTTCGGGAAATCTATGTCTTTTCCTTATAACTTGCATTTGGGCCAGATATCCACATTCATATTAAATCTAATTATATTAATGGTCACTAAGTCCTAATTCTCCTCAACTCTAACTTCATCCACCATACTTTCATCATTAGTTAACTATTAAGTCTAATAGTGCAATCGTATCTTGTGGATTCTTGGACCATCTGCGGTCAAAAAGTTATCTAGTATACAATTTATGATTGCAGAACTACTAACGGTCCATATTAGACAAAGAATCCCAATGAATGCCAGGAAAATTAAAAATCACCCATTATGCTATACTTTTTTCAATTACTGTGGCATGCGGTCTCAATTTCTTTCACAATTTCAGCATTCCTCAATTCTGGACTCTGGGCCATAGGAGGGTCTATAAATGCGCCTTATCTATATGATTTATTGTAATATACGGATATCTACCCACACTGATTCATTATCATGATTAATTTTAAAGTCAGTCATTAACACAGATCGAATATTGCTTTTAACATAAGCACACACCACCACCCTTCTTCCTCTACGCTGGTAATAAATAAAGTGAATATCCCTCATTTGCATATTCCTGCAAAGGAGTCTCCATAATAATTCTTCCCATTACCCATCGCCTCATTTATGCAAATAATGTCTAGTATTCTCATTTATGGTATAACTAATCAGCTCATCTTTTTTTTAATTTCAAGGCCTACTGAGCATTTGTGTAAACAAACATTTGATACTCGAAATGCTGTTATTTTAATTGCTATCATCATTATTTAAACCTGTACTACATTAGTTTTAAATTTTCTTCCCCCACTATTACAGTTTTACCATTTGCTTATTATTTGTATCCAATTTAGCGCCCACAACCGCCAACTTTACCCTAGTTTTTTGCTGGAAAGCGAAGTCTCCAAAACTGGTACTGAAAAGCTCAACAACTTTACGACGCAAGTGAACTCCATCTGCTGCAAAATAGATCTTTAGTATCGCGAATATTTCTCTTTCCATTCAAATCCGAAAAACGTTCTATTATATTTTGCTGAAAAACATGAATTTTACTAAACCTCTTTCATTTACCATCCTCATAAGCCCTATCTCCCCCATTTCCCTGATCCTGTCCCTAATCCTAGGTAACATCCCAGAAATTTCAATGCTATCCCTTCTTTTCCACTTAGGCGTCTTCATCTCTGAATTCAATCTCGCTATTAATCTGCTATTTAGATGTTCGTCTTTTCTGATCCTTCTATTGCCGTCTTTAATCAAATTTGTATCCTCACATGCACAATTCACCTCCTGATCAAATCAAGCATTTGTAGTATCATCTCGTCTATCTATCCTATCACGATAATCACTTGGTTACTCTGGCAGCTCTGTGTGGTTCTTGCTGGATAACTACTTCGTCTAATCTGTTTTCATTTTTAATTCTTAGTTGAAATAGTCCTATCTAGTGTACTGTATCATGAGAGTCTTTCCATTAGTCAATTTACAGTGCTTCCTCAGCAACTCAACATTACCATTTGGCACTGTTCTCTGATTCCCTCCCCATCTGGAATTGACAGTCGAACCTGTTTACTTCGTCAAGTCTACTTAGGTCCTGACTTGACTTGTTCCGAGAATCCTATATCTTTAATTATTTCTTTCATATGTTTTCTATCACTTCTATATTCATTCTGCATGTACCTAGGTTATAATTTATAGTCACTAGCTTTTTTTGATCCTTTGTCTCCTCTCATGCTTCCTGCGCTAGGTTGAATCACTATTTGCTGTCTACCCCCTATATCACCGCTCCCTCTTGCCTCGACATCCTAAACTAACTTTTTTCCTAACACTTCCCTCCTTTCTATCAACTCAATACTTCTTCTTTCATCCATTTCACATTTTCACCTCAGTCCTTGCAATCTTCCTTCCTTTAACAAGCACATTCTCTGCATTCAATCACAAGCAGGGCATCTATTCACATATTTACCTCTCACAGTCCCACAGATAGGGGTCGACACAGAGCATACTACTTTAAATTATTATTAACTTACTAACCTGTACCTATTATTTTACCCTTCTCCACAATTACCAATATCACTAAAGCCTAAAAAGAATAAACTACTCTCTTTAAAATAGGTTTAAAAATTTAAAACAAGCCTTCAAATTTTAGCTAGCGCTAACCAGGCATATCTCAAAACCACAGTTTTGAAATTAGAATGATGCCTAGGCCCTGTCTTAAGCTATATAAAATTTATAAGTAGGCCGAACTTAGGTTCTATGGCAAAGCTAAATTTAAAATTAAATTATCACCAGATTAATATAACAATTGTTAAAGACTGTAGTTAAATACAGAAAAACTATTTAATAATTCAAATAACACCTGCAGACAAACAGTTAAGGCTATACTGATAATCCTCTACATACTATAGCCTATGGGTTAACCTATCAACCACTAACTGGTCCAATACTCAACTAATTAAGTTAATCACAGCATAATCACAATAATAGTACACAGCATTTCTAAAAATCCACAGTTAAATAGACAACACTAATTTGTTAGCTAAATTCACTTGCAATTACACAGATTATAGTAGTAAAATAGGGAGCAAAAATAAAAACACCTTCACTCAATGGCCACTAAACTACCACTCAATGGCCACTAAACTACCTAAACTAAAGTGTATGTTGATGCTCAAAATTATAACTGTAATTAACAATGATGAAATATAAGAAATGAATGTATTGCTATTAGGTGAAGCTTTTTACAAAAGAAATAACAAACCAATCATTAACATTACGTTGAACTCACAATTACAGTTAGACTAAACATAATATGAGATACCTCTTAATAATTTCATAATTTATAATCCTAATTGATTGTTAAAATAATTCATTCACTTCTAAAAATCCAAACTCTGAAGATGTCAGAGGTTTACGAACGAAACCGGTCAGGAAATAATAAATATGCCTCACTTTCTTTGTAAGATATTTTCAAGAAATAATATTTACAAAACTCAAGAAAATCGTACACCTGCTCATTTTCCCCAACTAAATTTCCTCAATTTTTGAAATACTAATATATATCATCATCACCCACCTTCTTTCCCCAAGACTGGGGTTAAGGTGTGTAACATGCCACCCAGAACACAGTAAAAGTAGTAGAATATGAGTGCCAGTCGAAAAAAAGCCCAGCCTTTACTGCCCCCTTTATACCTTTTAGTGAGAACTCGTCACAGTCAGAAAATCAACCCTACAGCTTCACAGGACTGTGACGCACCCTCACTATAGCATCTCATCAATGTGGGGTTCATCCCTTGGCCCAGGTGAACCACAACCATACCCCCTTACAAAACCCCACCATTCACTCCTATTATGCAGCTTTCTTGCTCTGACCTCTGCTAAACTCCACATTTTCTCTCCTTCTCAGGTATTCCTTTAAACTTGACTCAATCCACTTTTATTTTCAGTCCTCCCAGCCGGTTCATTCCTTCAGCACACTCCCCACAATATCATTTGCTTGGAACCAAGGCTGATTATCATCCATTTCTTTCCCTTTCCCACATGACCAAACCATCTCAAACTATATGTTCTTTATTCTCTCATTTTAAGGTTATCCCTTTCTTCTTCACACCACACAACACAACTCTAATACAATCTAACTTTATTGGACATTAGGATATATACCGATGACATGTAAAAACCACATGGGGCCTCACGGACTGTCCCAGTCAACCCACTACCCAAACCATGCTCATGCAATCCACAAAGCCACCCTAGGGCTTGTCCAATTTGTTGTACTACAAATCCACCAATCGCAATATTGGCTTAGTCAAAACTAATGATATATAATATACTATATACCCAAACCATCCACATGCATTAATAACTAAGTTTAATGGTACACAATGCCACTAACAATAAACTGACTGCTTCTAACCTATACAACCCTCGCCGCCTAATTTGGCTTTTGTCAATTATATTATTAGGACATTAGGACATTAGAATCTAGAGACAGTAAAAGAGCCACATGGGCCTCATCGAGACGCCCCAGTAACCCCACTACCGCAAACATGCCTCATGCAAATGCGAGCAAAGCACCCTAGGGGCTTGTCAATTTGTTGTAACTCCAAATCCACCAACAAGGAGGTTTGATCAAAAAACTAATGATGATATTAATATTGATACCCAAACCATCCACATGCTTAATAACTAGTTATGCTGATCCCAACCTGCCATCCATAACGATCTAACCGTTCTTAATGGTTGCAATCGAGTCACCAATCAACAACCCCCCTCTGGCCAGGCTATTCCAAATTTACAAACCTTTACTGAATGCCATGCTTTCTTATATCAAGCATGGCATGCTTTCTTCTTCTTAATTTTCTTTTTATTGCCCCTTGGTCAACCTGTCCATGTTCTACTATGAAAAATTTATTGGTCTCTATATTATCAATAGATGTAAATATTTTGTAGACTTGTATCATGTCCCTCTGAGAAATCGCCTTTCTACAGAAAACATTCCTAGCTCCTTCCAGCCTCTCCTCATAGCTCTTACCGTCAAACAAACCAAGAAATCATCCTTGTTGCTCTAAACGTTGCACTCTCTCTAGCATTTCACAGTCTTTCTTTAAATAAGGGGCCAAACTTGTGCACAATCTCTATTCTGGCCTACATAGCTATTTACAGTTTTTTGACTTTAATTACTTTCCTTGCTACTTGTAAACAACATTGCGATTTATTATGCCCCAGCATCTTATTAGCTTATTTCTAGCTTCCAAACACTGATTAGCTACCTTTCAAATTACTGCTTAAAATCACACCTAAATCTTTTTTTCTTGGTCCACAAACTCAAGCCACTCCCCATTCTAATTGTAGTTAAAACTTTTATTTGCGTCAACCTAGGTGAAGAACCTTACACTTTTTACTATTTAAACACTTTATAATTGCATTATACTGGTAAAAAGAACTACTAAATTTTCATTAAATACGTAAATAAACTTTTGTATTATTTATACAATTTATAAAAATAGGTTAGTCTAATTAATTTTAAAATACTCATCTCCAAAATTTGTTTTATTAAGTATTGTAATAAGTTTGTTCATATACACCTTTAGGAAAAAACTTTAAAAATAATCTTTTGCTGATTAAAGAAAAAAAAAATTTGAATTCTTTGTATTAGATTTTTAAGGGATCCTAAACATTTGATTGGATTTTTAAATCTTGATAACATTTATATAAAAAAAAAAAATCCAATCCAGTTAGGGTCCCAGGTTTACTGCAATATCATTCCATAAAGGTAGTTCGCTTCATGGCAAATGTCAATCATTACATCCCATCTACATTGCCAGTAATTGCTGGTTAAGCAGTTAGGTTTAGATTAGATGTTCTCTTAGGTTTGTTTAACGAGAGTATCCAAATGAATAAAATACACGCAAACCTGTTACCTTAGACTCCTGCCTAGCTCTACTACCAAGCAATTACTGTTAATTGCCTGCGCGGGTTTGTATGGATAAACATGCTGTGAACCTAAAACTGAAGTCCGTTTTCATTTTTTTGTATTTTGTGCTTATGAAACCGTAAGAAATGCTAGAGTTTGCGTTCGGTTTTTTGAAACAGCGCAAAATCAATAAATTGCTTACTAAACGCAAGGAATTTCCATAATTCTGTCAAGGTTGTTATTCTGCTTATTAATTTAACACTTTTTTACGAAAAAATTAAAACAAGCTGGCGTGCTGGTAATGCCCATTTGAATTGATGAATGTTTTTCATTCAGAGTAACATCAGTTTAAATTCTGATTCTTTCCAAACTGATAACTCCATCACAATAGTTGATCAATTAGTTAATTGTTTACAGAAAAGGGCCTCTAAACATGATTTTGAATCACAGCATAGACTCGCTAAAAAAAAAATTTTAATGAAGAAAAAAAAAAAAAAATCAAATGATCATCTCTTTAAGAAAAAAAAAGTAATATCTCAAAGTTTAAAATTAATAATGAAACAGGTTTTCTATAAAAAAAAAAGGACTAAATTTCCTTTTATTATAATTTAATAAAATAGTAAAAATGATAATAGTAGCATAGCCATGGTTGCCAGAACTCAATCTAGGGTACGGGTGTCCACTATATTAGGTGTATTTATGATAGTTTGTTTTTTTTTTTACAGTTGTCACCACCACTGGGAACATTGGCAGGCAGAGCCCTATTCAGGAAGGGGTGTTGTATGCCTCAGAAGTTCACCCAACTAATGTAAAATTAACGCACATATTAAGTGTAGGTCTTAAGTTTCGGGGTAATATAGAGCAGAGGGGTGTTCACCCCCAATTATATAAAAATCACAGATATACTCTTAAAAATAATAATAATGAAGATAAAAAAAACAAATGTGGCGATCTCTTTAGGAAAAAAAGTTATAGCCTCTCAAAAAGAAGTTAAAACTCCCATAGACTTTTCATTTTTGATCCATCCAAGTTAGGCCTCATTTCAGGACCTCTAGTTCAGGTTATGATGTTTTGTTAGGTATACACAGAGAAAATCTCTGTATATATACTTAACAAATCTTATCATTAACCTGAACTAGAATGCCCTGAAAAACTGTTGTAACATTCGAGGCCCGCTAAGTTCTAATTTTTTTTATAAGAAAAGTTCCTAATTGGAAAAGGTATTTTTACTTTGAGAGGCGTAGCTTTTGTTTCCTAAAGACTTCCTATCTTTTTGGTTTTTTTTTTGCTTTTATTTTTTATTTTTTTTTTTCTTTTGTAATTCCTGTGATTTTTTAAAATTTTTTTTTTTTTTTTTTTATAGAAAATCCTATGCAAGTTTTAACAACTTTGAGAGGCTGTAACTTTTTTTTCCTAAAGAGACTGCCACATGTTTTTTTTCATTAATTATTATTTTTTTAGAGTATATCCTGTGATTTTTATAAAAATTTAATTTGTGGAAGCTATTGTTGATCCATCCTGGTTGGTTAGGTCTTGGTTTAGGACCCTACTTCTTAGTTCAGGTTATGATATGTTTTATATAAGAATGATTCACGAATAAGATCTGTAACATAATTACTTTAGCAAATCTTTGATCAATAGCCTGAACTAAAAGATATGGTTTCCCTTTTAACTGAATTTCCAGAACTCATCATGTTTTTTTTTTTTTTTTTAAGAAAACCCTATGAGAAAATTCCAAACTTTGAGAGGCTGTAACTTTTTTTTCCTAAAGTGAGGAAAGAATCATTAGATTTTCTTTTTATTCATTATTTTTCTATATGCTTGATTTATAAGAATCTGTTTTAGGGACCGCTTTCTGTAATATTATCAAATTTCTTATATTTTGATTTGCATGTGTATTTTAATTTTTTGACAGATTATTTGCACGTGAAAGAAAATTATTGGCGCACAGATCTATTAGTTTTTATTATGTGATCAACTTTTTAAAGGACAAAACAAGTTATATAGGAGTATAGGACAACAGAATATATAAGAATTAAATAGGATCAGTTAAAAATATAAGAAAATGAATAAGAAAAAAAATAAAAGTAATAAATGAGAATAAATAAAAAAACAAATACAACAAATAAAATTGAAACAAAGAATGAATAAGATAAAATAGTGATATCGAAATTAATTAACAATATGATATATATTTGGTATATATCATGGGCGTTCTGTGCCACAAATTAGGGGCTATTAGGCGTGGGCACTTGCCCCCTTGAATTCGGTTTTTGATTTTTTTAAAATATATACATCTATTTATATATATATATATATATATAATGAGTATATATATATATATATTATATATATATATAAAAGCTTTGCCCCCCCCTGGAAAATTTTCTGCGGACGGCCCCTGGTATGTGTATATATATATATAATTATAATATATATAGTATATTATTTATATATATATCTATTATATATATATAATATATTATTATATATATATATTATATATATATCTAATAATGAATAAATAAAAAAATAAATGAATAAATAAAAAGGGTCATGCAAATTATACACATTACATGCAGGGATCGAAGGGCGAACCAAAGTTTACTAAAACTTTGGATCGAAGGGCGAACCTCAAACCCTTACTCGCTTGGACAATTGAGCCACAGTGAAGATTATGTAATGTCCTTTAAAGTAATCTGTAGTCTAGAGTCATTACCGCAAAGGGGTCAAGAGCTAAAAAGTTCGCCGTATAATTAAGTAGAAAATTTATTTAAATTCCAACTTCCAAAATAAACGATCCAGAAGCAACAGTCAATATCAACAGGATTTCGAATTTTGAATTTGGATTAGGGATGATCAAATAACTATCGATTATCAAAACTATCGATAGTTATTTTCGCCTATCGATACATTGATAGCATTTTAATTATGATAATCGATAGTTTTTTCCGATTATCAACGATTCGATAGTTTTTCCGACATTCTATACTCTGATTTTTTTTTATAAACAAATATTTTCATTGAATAAAAGCTTAAGAATAATATAAAAACATTGAATTTTTTTAACGATAATCTATGTAGGTTTTTGGATTTTGAGAGGATTTCTGGACAAAGATCTTTTTGCAGTAGGCGGAATTCTCTTGAGTCGTAAAGGCACATTAACTGTGCTGATATTTTTCATCCGATAGTGTCGAAGATCATTTGATTTTTTATTATTGATTATTATTTTTGATTATCAATATATGGACACTATAGGCGCCTGGGATTAGTCACTGTAATGAACACTTACCTACTGTACTTCAGCAATCCGTTTTTTTTCGAAATGATATTCAAAACAGGCTTTGTCCAGCTGATGAACCATTCATAGCTTTTTTTATTATTATTTTTGTTTTATCATATTTTTCTTTTATTTCATTTACTTTACATATATGGTAAATCAAATGGGAACAAACTTTAGTTAAGAAACAAAGTATTGTTTGTGGACCCGGCTAAAGACTACACATAGAAAAAAAAATGAGGACCAATGTTCTAAATGGGTGGTGGTGTTAATGTTTACATTTTATAAAATTTTAAGTATGCATTTTATTCGATTTTTTTATGGCTTTTTCTTTGGGGAGGAACCATGGTTTCTTCCATTATGATATATTTGGGATTAGATGACTCCCACCCCCTCCTCTCTCTAAGGCTATAATCCGAGTTTAGATACTACTGTTCGTACCAGGGTTGTGGAGTCAGTGCATTGTTTTTCAAGAGATCAGGGCCAGAAGTCGAAGTTGAGTCGGTAACTTTCAAGATAGTAGAGTTGGAGTCAGAAAATTTTGAACTGATGGAGAGTTGTGAATTGTGACTCTGTGAGTGACTTCACTCACTTCATACAAGTTCTCTGAGTTGCGACTTAAACAGCACAAAATGCAATTGCAATTCGAAGTTTTTTAACCTGCACCTTATATGTTTCAATTTGGATTATATTCTAATAAATTCAACCTTCAAAATTATACTATCTATGTTTAAGATTCTGAAGAAATAAAAGACTCCATGGTACGAAGAGAAATTTCTCTCATTGACAATGAAATTCTACTAGCTGTTGTTTATGCTAATCCTATCTACAGAGTAAGTTTAACTGAATATCAACAACAAAAAGTTTAATTTGCACTTTCCAACGTGGCCATTTGTATTAAAGGGTTGCAAGAAGTTCAAGAAGAAAAGGATACATCTGGACATATTATAAGTGTTGAAACTACAGCCAGCCTATTACTACAGCTTCTCAGTCGTTCTTAGAGAATATGATAATGTAGCAGTAATTAAGAAAAGCTTTGGAGATATTCAAGCTGTTGAAATCGAAAGCGTCGACAGGTTCAAGATAAAGGTCAAGGCCTTTACTCGTTTATATTTTTAATGTTCCATAATTTTTAAACAAAATTTCTTTGCTGCACTTTGATAAGAAGTTGAAAATTGATAAAATTTCGAAGCTTAGATTAGAAGATGTCATCGAAAAGTATCCAGACATTGGCTAGAGAAAGCTGGGTACTATTACTGCTCTATCTCCCACTTTTAAAGTTAGCACGTTGCTAGATTCTAGGGTTAGAATCCTAGATTGTAGCTCTAAAATGGTTTGTTCCAGATATGCTATTCTATTTTTAAGAACTAATTCATTCAATGAGTAGATGACATTATTCCTTATGTCAAGTTCTGTAATAGTAGCATTATATATATATATATATATATATATATATATATATATATATATATAACACTCATACCATATGTATATACCTTATATCTATATATATATATATATACTATATATATATATATATATATATATCTTTTTATATATATACTATTATATATATATGACCATATATATATATATATATATATCACCAGTATAACATAACCAATAATATATATATATATGCTATGTATATATATCATACTACTACCTCTCTTTACTATATATATAACATATATATATATATATATAACTGCTCTGCTATATATATATATAGGACCTTAAGTACTTCATAGTTCATACTAAAAACTCATTTTTTTGTGTGCCAAATAAGACAATTCAAACACTTTTCTTGTCTTAAGTTTCTATTAATACAATATCTTTTTACGAATTTATATGAAAAGAAATGCCTACAATCTAACCTACAAATAATGGAAAAACAAACCCAATTGGAAATTCCGGCTCCTCCCGATTGTATACTTCGTTCGAATCGGTTCGTTTGGTAAAAAGAAATAAAATAAAATGTTGGGATGAAATAAATACTCAAGGGGATATATATATATATATAACTAACCAATAACACCAATATATATATCTTTACTATATATGCTGCTGTAACCTTGCTACTTCTTCTATTATCGCAGCAGCAGCCTTAACAGCCAGCTGGCCCAGCAGCCAGCTATCTCAGCCAGCAGCCTTGCCAGCAGCCTGCCCAGCCTTAGTAATATGCGCCGTAGTAACCAGCCTCCTTTATTTGCCTGCTCCATTAACCAGCCTGTATGGCAATAACCAACTTCCTTATATAACATGTATAACCAACTAACAGCTTAACAATATATATAACAACCAATATGTATAACCCAGCTTGTAGCACCTTGCTGTATATGTATATATATACGCGCATATCTAACATATACTGTAACGCTGCACCTTATATATATATATATATATATGCTGCTGCTGCTGCTGCTGTAACAACCTTAACCAATGGCAGCGCTTATGCTCCTGCTGCCTGCACCATATATCTGCCTCATATCCCCCGGTTGATCGCTCACCTTGTTGTGGTTGGGGAGCTCTCTGGGATGCTGTTGGGCGGGATATACGGATGCTATACCGCGCCCTTCAGCGTCGTCTATAAGAGCAACAGCAGTTTTTTCCACACCCAAAGCCTTTAATTTTGTATGGGTTACCCTCCTTTTCCCATCCAGCCGCAGGCTGCTCTGGGCCCTCTTTCCCACACGGGTTTTTGGTTCAACCCACACTTCTCCCGTGGATGAGAGGTACAGGTGGCTCGGTCATTATGCTCTGACCAGGCCATAATTGTAGGGAACCTGAGCCTTGGCTAACCACTGAGGAGGCTGTTCTGCACTTTGGTGTAAAATCTCGGACTTTACGCGAAGACATTGGGTGCCAAGTATTAATTTTGGGAATTAGAACCACGTAAGGAGTTTGGGGATCTTCCCGAAGAGGCCCACATCAGCCCACGGGGGGTGGGGTCGAATGATTTGTGTGGGTCTCTGGACTGTGACCTGCTGTGGAGAGAAGGATTACCCTTCCTTATGAAATATACGCCTTTCCAGCCCATTCCGTTATTTGCTTTTATGTCTTATTTGCTTTATTGCTATAGTGCTCATTCATGGTGACGAAGCTTGTGGTTAAATCTTATATGGAAAAGTCCGTTAAAGAAAAACGTTCTTAAATAAAGGTAGAGCTGAACCATCTGCCAAGCTTCCCCAGCTTCATTTACCATGATTTACTATGCTACAGACCTGGTACCTATAAATTTAGCTTTAGCTATTCTACTTTCTGCTCCTGAGAGGATGCCTAGCAAATTTCATCGGAGTTGTGGAGAACTATTTCGTTACATTAATATCTAAAAGAACTTAGTCTACGTAAAGAGTGCCCCCGTAATAAGTCAGTACTTTCATTCGTTTACTCCATACGCTGCACCCCTCCAGGAATAATCAGCAGACATATCATTCCCGATATTTTACATATTGCGATCCACTACCTCCAAAGAGCTCACTGAGCACAGAACTATTCCTCCTGTTGGGGCACTCAAGAAAAAGCCCTAGGAGTTGAAGACCCTCCAGTCACATTGTTGGGGAATGGGTCCATTCTCGTAAAGCTGCTAACAGAAATCAAATTTCCATTCTGTCATCCTTAACGTCTCTTGGAATCATTCTTCAACTCCTGATGACATAAGAAACGCATCTAAAGGCACTATTGTGTCCTCGTCAGAAAGACAAAGCCACAGCTGTCATTTTGGAAGAACTCCAACAGAGAAGATTTTCCGTCACAAACATTTATAGATTTCCCCCTCGCCGGGAAGCTCCTGACAAACCAAACCCCGTTTACTACTGACTAGCTAACACCCCTTATCCACACCACCAAAGGCTAAAAATGGTTTCGAAAATTACAGTGTTCGCACGTTTATCCCTCGACCAGACGTTGCTTCAAGTCAGCGGTATAGTCATCCCAAAAATACTGTAGGGGGACAGGAAGATACTTTATGCCAATCTCCCGGAGGTATTTCACACTCACATGCCAGAATATTTAACTGCAGAAACTGTAAGATTTGGTGCTTCTCTTTCAAATGCCCGTCTTACCTGTTTGAACAGGAGGTTTTAGAGCTATGTACTATACATAAATTGAGCGGAGATGCTGCACGCCAGCTTTCAGCTGAAAATATCGGGTGATCAAATCCAGACTTACGCCTGATTACAGCTACCCCACTTCACGTGTTAATCCGCCAACACAACCTCTCTCACTGTCAGGAGCTCTATCTTGGGATTCGTTGTGAAACTCTCAGGCCAGTGCTACTGACAGTCTGCCATGCTGCCCCACACTCACCAACTTCACTCAAAAGGAAACACAAAAAGCACCCTTGATTCAATCTCCCAGTCAAATGCACTAGCTGAACTATACCCTAGGCATTAAGCTCTTTGGCTTTCTAATGAAACTAAACGCTAGCTCATCAATACAAAAATTTGGAACACTTCCTGCCAAGACCACAACCGCTCCTCACCAAACTGGTTCACCAAACATGCAAGAGGAACAGAGTCTCTTTGTCACAATTCCAACTTTCCACTATTACCCCAGAAACTAGTAAGAGATAATCTCTTTAAAACACACAGAAAGAATAGTCGCCAAGTTAAAGATTATTCACTAAAATATAGAACAACTCCGGAATTCTTAAACAATGACACAGTAACCCCCAGATGTAAAAACGCAACTCAGAAGAGACCTCCACGCCATAAGTCTACTTCTGAGACAAATGCAAAGGCTTTAATAGACTGTAACCTCAAGTAATCCCAACTAATGAACGCAACTCACCAACCAATCATCTAATAGTCTACAAGACAGTTTTAGTTCTCTGATTCTTTACTATAATTTACCAGCTCCCGGAGATTTCCCTTTATCAGCCCCCTTCTCTGGATTCTGCTCTTCAAGAGAATGGGTGGATAACAGCTTCCAAATGGAGCTTGAGATGCGTTGACCCATTCTCTTTCTAATGCTTCCTGCACTTCAGAAAGGGTAGAATGGAAGCTATTCAACAGTAACGCGTCGCAAACGCTAGCGTTCTGCAGGTCGATGGGGCGCGAAGATGGCGGATACAGGGGATCCACATTCTCAGTCGAAACCCGGCATTCCCCAAAATCACTTACATGACGAAGTACTGGAAAATTCTCCAGAGTCAGACCTTGCATTCATCGAATCACATATTGGAAATCGATGTCATGGCTTAATACATTCTCAAAAAGAACAATACCCTGTACCAGATACCTTTAGCTTCCATTTCCGGCGGAAACAACTCCATACGCCCTCCCACATTTCTGAATCTCTGCGCCAAGCAGTTCTGAAACTCTTTCTCACTAATAAATATGAGCATTAAGAATGCTCTTCTATTAACCAACAAACCCACATAACAAGTTGGATTCGGTTGAATTTAACTTATCTCGCATTCATGGGGAAGCTCTTTCACCAAATACGTCTGAAAACTCACTCTCTAAAGACGTCGCTAGCCTAACAATCTCTGGCGAGTGCGGCTACCTGGCGCCAGGTTTGTTCCCCCTCCTCGCCGAGACCCACGTCTCAGCCTTTCTCAATCCGAACCCACCTCTAGCGGCCCCCAGTCATCGGGGCTTAGATTATTATAGCAGAACCTGCTCTATAATAGCCATCACTGCGACTACTTTCCTTCAATGGAATTGTCATTGGATATTACTCTAATTTCGAAGAACTTGTTCAACTAATAAGCGCATATGTACACCAAGTACCGCATGTTTGCAGGCTCGACTTGTAGTAAATGTGAGCTTCCCTTTAAACCAATCTACAGTTACAAATCGCCGTTAACTATAGAAGGGTGACAATGATAGAGGAACGGAGCTTTGTTCTGATCATCTATTCCCAGTCCCTGCCAGGCAAACTTCGTACAGTAGCAAGCAAGGGTTCACTTATCCATCGATAACACTATATGTTCAATCTGCTTGGCTCCAAAGGCTGGTGGCGTTACCAAGTTCGACTTGACTAGATCGCGTTCGACAGCTCCCTGCTCAGTTGATACTGCTAGGTGACTTCCACAGCCTCCGCCACTTACTGGGTGACTTCATCACTTCATCTAAATTTAAGATCTTAATGGAATCTAACCCCCTTTCCTAAGGATGCCCCTTAACACAAGGACTTAACCTATGAACGTTTGGGCCACACACTTCTTCTTGTATTATTGTTCTTTTTATATCCCATTCACTTATGGATCGTTTTACCTGGTCCCTTTGATTATTTACGTGGCAGCGATCATTGCCACGACCAGCATTAAACGGAAACGCCAAACTAATGCAAAAACCCAACTCCAGCTGGCGTTATGATCGAGCGAATTACTTCTTTTTATCAGGCGACAGCTATCCTCTTTCTCAACTTTAATAAACTTGATTTTCCGACTGTTGACCAATTACCTTTCGGCTGCCTTCCAGAAAGTAGATATCTCGGCAGCGGAAGCTTGCATTCCACAGTCTTCCTCCAGACCGGGCGGTCGGCAACCCCGCCGTTGGGAGACCCCAGAGTGCGCAGCCAGCAGAGGAAAAACTCTACAGGCAATACAAAGGACCCGTACTACCAGCGTGATTATTTTTAAAGCTGCCGCAGCGAGATCTAGGCGAATTAATCATCGTCAAACGCGTAAACAATATTTTCGAACTTACATATCGACTGTTAACTCCTGGCTCCACTTACACAGGTAGTGGAAAGTTTTGCAAAAATATCTCGTCGCTCCTGACTGACTCTTCTGCCACAGTCCTCCGTTATGGGCCTGAAATAACTGATACGATTTCAACTCCGGCGGTCGGATGCGTTGGGTTATAGCTTTGCTAGCCATTCGAGCTCATTCCGCTGCACTGAAGCCCCATTCAAAAACTGAGAACTGACCCAGCACTACCAGACTTTTCAGCAGCGAAAGGAGAAGATCATGCCTACAACTTAATCTTTTACACTTGCAGGTATCAGGCTTACGTGGCAAACTCTTAAAGACGTTTGCCCCTTGGTCAGACATGATTTCATCGTCCATCATGCTCCGTCATATCCATCCTTCGGCGTCAGCATTTTGCTGGATTTATATAACAAGATCTGGATCTTCTTTTCCACATATTTGGACTACAGCTTTTTGGAATCCCTATTCCCAAACCTGGGAAAGGGTCGAGTTGGCGAACCAAAGACCAATTTCGCTGACCTGTCACTCCTGTAAATTAATGGAGAAAATGGTTTCTGGCCGCTTTACTCCCTGTTCTGGAGAGCCGTCAAGAAGCTTTCTCAAACTTCAATTTGGTTTCCGCAAAAATCAGCTCGACTGCGGACCCCTTGATAAAATTAGACCATGACATCCGGGAAGCCTTCTCCCTTGGTGGGATGGTTCTTGGTGTCTTTTTTGATCTTAGAAAAAGCTTATGACACAACGTGTAGGACTGGGATACTCCTTAAACTCCATTCGCTTAGTTTCCGCGGACAACTCCCTCTATTTATCAAATGCCTTTTATCACTCAGATCCATCTAAGTTCGGTGCGCTTCTATTCTGTCACGCCACTTTTCTTTGGATGAAGGTATTCCGCAGAGTAGTGTTCCAAGTGTATTTCTATTTGCTTTTAGACTTAATGACATCATTATTTCTATTTCAGGTACTGTCAATTTTTCTCTATATGTCGATGACTTAGCATTATACATAGCCGGTGCCAGGCTGCCCTTTCTCGAGCGGCAGCTTCAACTAACTGTCACTGAAAGAAGTATTTCACAGTGGGCTAGCTCCCATGGCTTCATTCCTCACCCACCAGCAAAACCTTATCTGTGCTTTTTAAGAAAAAGGGGAATCGAGGAACCTGCCATCTTATTCTCGCGAACCTAATATTATATGGTTCGCCCCTTCCTGTAACTTCACAGGTCAAATTTATAGGACTCATTCTAGATGACCACTTATCATACGCACCACATATTAAACACCTAAAAACAACTTGTCATCGCACCCTTGACCTGTTACGTCATCTCGCCTCAAAATCTTGGGATTCTTTGATCATAATCCAGCACACGTCTTTACGTAGCCCTATCCGATCGAGGAAGCTGGATTATGGCTGGCGCGTATATGGTCGGGCCTCCCACAACACTGCTACACCTGTTAGATCCCATAAAAACGAGCTGATCCGTATCTCCACTGGAGCTTTCGATCGTCCCCCAGGTGAGCCTTGAAGTTGAATCAATGTGATACTCTCTCTTCGAAGAGAATACATCATGTGTACAAGTTATCTTCGTTTTCAAACCCCAATACCGTCTGTGACACCGATTCTGCGTTTCTCAGAATCTAATTACTGATATTTATGCAAAGACGAGTTCATAACATCTTTAGTTTTCCTCAACATCCCTTTTCAAGACACTTTTCTTTACGACGAAGGAATTTTTATAACTGTTTCCCTCTTTACCATTTACTTGGCTCGACATCTCTCCAAATCTAGCCATCCTGCTGCCCTGTTAAAAGCATCGGAAACTTTTCTGTCTCACTGCCACAGCAGTTCACGGTGGATTTCTTCCAGTGTTTACTGACGGCTCTAAAAATAGGGGACAGTGTGGGCGCTTTCACTGCTATCTTCCTGACCCGCAACCTCTCCACCACTATTTTTACCATACTTCTAATTTTTAGCAGAGTTAACGGCTATAATGATTGCCCTTTCTCTGATTATATCCTTAACCCAGATCACTCATATGTCGTTTACATTCAGACTCACCTTACACTTTGCTGCTAAACGCAAAACCCACTTATTTAAAATGGTATCGGCTGACTGCAACAATTCCTTCGACTTCTCCTACCCGTAAAACAAATTATTTTATGTTGGCCCCCCCTCTCATGTAGGGTAGCTGGCAATGAAATAGCTGATAGAGAGGCCAAAATGGCCGCCTCCTCTTCTCGGAGTTGTTCCGGGTACCTCCCGGATGTCATTAATTAAAGGCCGCCTCCCATCCAACTGATTACTATCCTGCTTTCTGACGGGGTTTCCGATCTTGTTGGCAAGAGTGGTGGAGCGAGGGGGGAAACTTAGAAACATAAAGCCCGAATATCGGTGGTGGTCTTCCTCCACAGACGAAAGCGCTGACATGCTTACTGCGCTTTGCACGCCTCCGTATTGGCCACACTAACATCACTCACAGTCACTATATGTCACGTGACCCTCCTCCCATTTGCAAATTTGCCGTCGCCACACACACACCACAATCTGTTCATCATATCTTCATTGATTGTTCCCATCTGGACCCTGTTAGCCGTCGATTTTCCTACTATACGGTCCATAACACCTTTAAGATTATCACATATCTTTTATCTGAATCTTCCCATTTACTTGATAACACTATTTGTATATTATAAGAAGTGAATAAATTTATTTTTATAACAGAGCTTTTGTTTTCATTAATATAAATATTAAGATAATAACATTACCAGGATAAAATTATATTTGGTTTCATTGTACTTGACTGATGATGTTCAGCTTTTATAGCTCGAATCTTGACATTTTGAAACATGTATAATGACAGGACCCTCCATGATTTTGATTTCATTGGGTGTGATATCATTAATGATAATGGAAGTGGGTATATATTTACTTTAACAAATAACCATCATGTAGTAGCCATATGTAATAACTCTATATCCCTTATATATATATATATATATATACTTTATATATTTATATATATATATATCATATATGTATATACTTCCATACATATATGGTTCATAAAACTAAAAGTTAAGAGCCAAAGGCTGATTTATGAAAATCTATTATTGTGTTATTACATTAACTAATTATTGTGGTACAGCCCCTTGTTGAGCCATTCATTGTTAATTCATTGTTGGTGTTTGTTAATTTACATTAGTTGTTGTTAGTATTAGGTAATTCTTCTGCCAGTGGTGAGTGGTGGTATTGATGGAAGTGTTATGACCATTGTTGGATAATGTTAAGAGATTTTGGATTTTCATTCAGTGCCAAATAAAGATTGGTTCTAATCTTAGTTTTTGGAACAATACTCTTTCCACTTGAGTTAATATCAGTTGCTCAGTGACTTGATATCTTAAATGTTTGATGATGAAATTAGTGATTGTTCATGGTTTAAGCTGCAGTAATTGAAGAGACAATTTCACATTTCTTCTGCTAGATAAACAAAATAACTGGTTGTGAGCACATACAACCATAGTGATTTAAATTCACTTGGGTTGATAACAAAAATGAACATTTTTGCTTTTTAAACTTTCTTGATAGATGGGAGTTTCGTGTACCGAGAATTGGAGTCGAACAGGGTTGATAGTGCTGCAAGGAATGAGTAGGATCAGTTGTTACTAACAAGAAGAGAGACCAGGTCGGAGTGGAGTTTGAGAGGATGAAAATTAATTTTGGGACGAGCTCAGGCATGATTTCAGTATAAACTAAATATGATAATGTCTTTATCTCAGATTTCATTTAAAATAATAGTCATTATTAATATTTAAGCTTAATCAATGGCAAGTTGTGATTTGAGGTTGGGCAAACAAACATAGGCAAAGGAGCTCTCTTTCTTCTTTATTTTTATGAAATGAAGATGTTGACCAGGCTTTAGTATTGTTAATGCTTGGTTATTTGAGCAAATATTTCATAACTTAATTCCAGAACACACATATAAGAGGTCTAGGAATATTTGGAAATTATGTTCCAATACGTGGCCATAGTATATTTTGTGGGCAGGGACTTGTGAAGATCATTCAAGTGATCAAGAAGGATAATTGAATATGGTATGTGCTTAAGGGAGATAAACTGGTGTTGATGTTAGTTAGTGTTATTGGGTATTATTAGGTGGTGGTAATTAATTAATTGATGACAGTTCATCATTAATTGGTGTTATTGATTGGTGGTAGTGTTGTGTGTTGGGTAAACCATTATTAATTAATTATTGATGTTATTAATAATAAAAATAATTTTCTATTAAAATATTACAAAACCAGAAATCTGACAAAGGCACTAATGATTTTTTCAAAGATTTTCATTTTAAATTTTTATCTTACTTTTCCATGATTATTGCTTATTAATCGGATTAAATTTACACCCAGGACCCTTTTAAAGCAAATGGTCAGGAAACTAGGGAAAGAAAAATAGGTAAGAACTTGGAAAAAAAAATCCAGGATTTATTTAAGTTTCTCGACAATTAATCTAACCTATTGTAAGGAAACATAACCTAGCCAAACTAACCTAACTAACCTTACCTTACCTAACCCCTAACTTAACCTAACCTAACCTAACCCCAGCCTAACGCTTTTCCTGTCGACCTTGATTTAGAGAACCAAAGGATAGAATGACCACTGAGCCAAAAAAAAAAAAAAAAAACAAGTCATAAACAAAAATTATACAACTAATTAGTCACGAACAGACATATACAAATACAACTAATTTTTGCACTTTCTTTAATGAAACATTTATAACTGAAAATTCTAATCGAAAATTTTAATTATTTTTATTTTAAGGGTAAACTTCAGAAAATAAATTATCTTTTGCTCGTGTGCAAATAAATTTAATGGTTTCGTCTATTATGTGAACAATATTATATAAATATGGACTACCTGTCTTTCAAGTCAATTCAATACAATTAGTATTTTTTAAAATCATGACTGCAGAGTTAGTAAAATTTTTTTTTGAAATCGGTTTTTTTTGGGTCGAGTTCGGACGCCGAATATAAAAATATATATATATGTTGAGATATATATATATATATATATATACATATACTTCCTCTCTCCTATATATATATATATATATACTCTTTCTCATATAACACCACTCTTGCCGCCAACACCGCCTCTCTCTCTCTCATATCACTATTTATTAAGTAATATTACACCTTTTAAAGTAAATTTCTATTTGCTTGTGGGATACTACCTTTGTGAGCGTTCTTTACGAGACGTGGCTGGCTAAAGCTTAAAGCATCAGTTACAGCCTGTTAACGCTGCGACGCGTTGTCCAATGTTCGAATCCCGCTGAGTTAACAGGAAATGGAAATCTCCTGTGACTCATTCATTTAAAATGAATGAATCGAGGCCTACCATGTCGGCACAGGTTTAGGCATTGGTTACCTCATCACTGTATCTTCAGCCCGGTTCAACTATCTGGAATCCACGTCCATTTAATACTATATGTCTTTACATTTTACAAATGAAAGCAAATGAAGAGAGACTGTCAAACTTAATTTAAAATAAAATAAAATAAATTAATATAATCAATTAATACTAATAAAATATGCTTAGACAACGCATGAAACTTAAGATTAGGAAATTATGTGAAAAGTTTACATCGACTAAGCAGAACAAAACCAGAAGCCAGAAGTCCTTTAATAAAGAAAACCCGCTAATGATGACTGAATTCGTTAAAAAAACAGAAAATAACCGTGCACATAATTTTAATGCAGTAGGGAATTTATAATAATAAATACACAAATCCTGAGTAAAAATATGAACAAACATTATAAGCATGTATGAATTTATTATTAATATTATTTGTGTGTGTGTATTATTATTATTATTATTATTATTATTATTATTATTAATAATGTGTATTATTATTATTATTATTTTCCATTATTGTTTTTTTGGTATTACATTATTATTATTACTATTATTGTGTGTGTGTGTATTATTATTATTATTATTATTTGGAATCTTATTGTATATTTTTACAAAAGCGAATTTATAATTCTGTCACAGGTGAGTAGAAGAACTTATCAAAAACAACAACTTTACAAACTTTGGAGAAGCTATTAACCCAAAATGTCCGTTATGTAACTTGTTTCGTTTCATTCCATAGACAGATCTACTGCTGGAGTGTGGAAAGTCAAAAACAGCAATTTTTTGCAAATATATTACGAACTTTATCCAAAAATGACTATTAATGACTTTTGTAATTACTCAATATAATTATGTATATACTGCCTACTTTGAGATAGCAGTTGGGAAGCATGTATGAGGATTACGTGTCATTAGATGCTGTAATGACCTCCATAGTTAAAATAACAAAAAACCAAAATACAAAATTCCATGCTGGAATTAGTAGAGAAACTAGAGTTTGTTTTTCTGCTACTTTTATGTACTCTTTTGTTGGAGGAATTTCCACAAACTCACTAAAGCTCTCCAGGATACACAAACTGCACTTAAAAAACACGATAAATCTATTGCTATTATATTATTACTTTGTGTAGAATATTGAGAAAATTAGAAGAAGAAAAATCGAAACCACCCAATGGTGAATATAAACGAGTAGGAAAAAAGAGGGTTAGACGATGAAGGTCAACCCGACTCTGCTGAAGAGCTTACTCAGATAAAGAAATTTTGTGTCAAATACTTCATTCCTATAATTTTTTGAAGCTCTTGAGGCAAAGGCAAACAGCTCTCTACAATTACGTTACAAGTAAATTTTAATTTTTAGTAGGTGTGGAAGCTTTAGAGGAACTGCTTTGTCAAACAGCAGATACTTTGATTAAAACGTATTTAAAAGATGGCGAAAATAATCTTACGGGTGGATCGAATCATTTCCATACTAATATCAATCCAAATTATACACACACACAAAAAAAGCAAATTTGACACAAAGATTAGTATCAAATCATATTCCAACATAAATTTGTTCAGTTTTCCCTACTGTAGAAGCAATAATATGACTATTCTTATATCTGGTAGTAACAAATTATTCAGAAGATAAATAATTTCCACAGCTAAAGAGAAGAAAAATAGTAGCTGAGAACAACCATGTCTCAACATAGACTACCAACACTTAGCGCCATGTGCATAGAAAACGATAAGCTGCAGAATCAATAAAGAAAACGTTTACAGCTGTAGGCCTAACTGAAATCATTTACATGATTTTGAAAACAAGTTCATTATTACTTGTATTTTCGTTTTAAAACCCTTGCTCTTAAATAATTATAAAAAATATACTATATTTTTTAAGTTTTATGAGACATTTTGGTGTAAATTGGTAATAACGGATCTCCAAGCTTTATACAGCTTAGCGCCTCACCAAGTCTAAATATATCCCTGGATTTTGTTCTTTTTCCCGCCTGTGACAGAATTCTTACATAAATATATGAAAAGATAAAGGGAATGGACATTTAAAATAGTTTTAAGAATCTGTAAACAAAATTAAAAGTACAATATTTAACACTTGAAATATAGAATATCATGATTACAATTTAAATGAAAGCAAAGAAGCTTCAGCTCTTTGTCTCCACTTTGGTATTCAAGCAACATAGAACGTTCATTAGAAATTGGATAATGTACGTTTCAAATATGTCATTTTATATAAAGAAAGTATTTCAATATTACATTTAATTTTACTTCTACAAAAAGCCTCCAAGAATATGTCAATCTTATGGACGGTTGAAATAATTTTAGATGATTTGGTGGAACCCATAATTAATATTTCTCAAAAAAATTTTTGCTCGAAAGAAAGGTAAATACAAAAGCTTAAATATAGGCGAGAGGGTTCATTGCAACTTTAGGGTTTGAAAAACTGACCTGACCTAACAAGTCCTTGATCTATAGTGGTGAAATGATCTTGAAATGTAAAAAAGTATCTAATCTAAAATATAATATTTTCTTACGAAAAAAATTAAGACAAATTCTTTATTCTCATTCGTTGAAAAAGAGGTGGAAAACATTTAGTTGTGATTAAAGGCGGCTCTACACATGCGGAGTTCGTCGAACTCTTTGACAAACACCCCATGTGTGTATGGATCATTTTTAGCAAAGCTTTGCTCATTTGCTTGGTTTGTCAAATACACAAATCTTTTTCACAAGCGATGGAAAAGATTCGTGTTTTTGGCAAACCAAGCAAAAGAGCAAAACTTTGCCAAAAATGACCCATACGTACATATGGGGTAGAATGTGTGTAAACGAACATTCGCTTATGAATAAAAACAAATGCAAAGGGTTTGCCAAACTCCCCATGTGTGGATCTGCCTTTAAGAACCTAAATGTTTTCAAATAAAACTGAATCTGGAATGTTTATTTTTAAACCTAAAATAATGAAGAAAAGAAAGAAGAGGTATGCTTATCTGTCCAAAATATGCTGTGAAATTGATATTATTTGTGCACATGCTAATAATTAGTTCTATTGACAACGAGAGTAAATTAAAACTAAGAATTCATTTTTAACCAGAAATTAGTCTAAATTTCTATGTTCCTTTGGCATCAATAGCCCTAAGCTTTAATACAAACCGGTATTTTTGATTTTATCATGATCATAAATTATCACAAAAAAAAATTTAAGTTTTTAAATATATCATGACCAAAATTCAAAAGCGATATCTTCTATAAATCTTCCACAAAGCTAGATTTAGTCCTTAACGTGACTATACAATGACACAAGACACTTTACAACTACGATTGAGATTTTATTAAAAGGCAATTTGTTTTATATTCAATCCTTCGCCGACTTTATTTCACATAATAAATGAATAACTTGTATAAAGATTATTGTACATAAAATTTTTAAATAAAATAGAAAAAATAAATAAAAATGAAATTATAAGTTAGTAATTATAAACAAAAAGGATCAAATAACTTTAAAAATAAAGACATATGTACTTAAATGTACTTAATATTAATGGTTTCCTCTCCTAAGACACTTTCACCATTGAATTCTTACAAGTGATGTAAAAGCTTAAACTAATTGATTATACCATTTTTATTATTATTATTATTAATAATAGTGCACTTCACTCTTTCTTAATAAACTCCTACTTGGCTACGTACCATCTACATAAATTATATACCAATACAAATGAAGAAGTAAATATATATGTATGTATGCTTATATATTAATTTCCAGTTCACTACATACTACCACTACTACTACTATTACTACTATTACCGCCTTACTAAGAGGAATTGCCACCAGTAGATTTAGATAAAGAGGGGGAAATATCATGGTCATTTAAGTCTAACGAATCTATACTTTTCCTTATCATGCAAATATTTAAATTTTCTGTATCGGGTTCAGTGTCGCTGAAAGCCGGCCCTTGTCCTTCTGTTACCACAAGGCGAGGAGTTTCACTTTCGCCCTTTGGGGACTTTCCTGAAGGGTTGCTGTCGTCTACTTTCAACTGAGGAACAATCTGCGGAAAAATAAGGATAAAATTTATTAATTACATTTAAAATAAATTTATTTTAATAAATTTTTCATTACAAAGTCAACTTATATAAAATAAAAATAAAAATATAAAGTAAGTAAATAAATAAGTATAATGGATCAGTTTTAATATATATATATATATATTTTTTTTACTAGATCGTTAGGAAATAACGTTTATAACTTTATATCATTTTTACTGGTAATTAAAAGCATGACACAAGAGCATTTATCCACGTCCGCGCGGAACCACTCGCCACACCCCAGACCCATGAGTGCAGGAGAGTTAATAAAATATTACTTAAACAACATAAGCTTATATAACATATAACATATAACATATAACATAAAACATAATATATAACATATAACATATAAGAAAATTAGTGCTATTATATAATTTTTGTTTGTTTTTTAAAAAAAATATGAACTTACGGTTTGTTAAATAGAATCAGCATATTTAAACATGTTCTATTCCATAAGTAATATTAAAAGTTTGGGAAACTTATAAATCATTTCAGTTTCTTTAAGCAGCTGCATCTTGCAATCATTTCATATAAGTTTCATGAAAATCGTCTGGTGTTTTAATTTAGAATTTCGTCCATAGATAAATATTAAAAATATGAAATTTGGAGGCATATTATTTCATAGTTAGCATCTTTAAAAGCAATGTTTTCCTATTTTAATAAATACTTTATTTCTAAACGATCTAATTTATATATATATATAATATAATAATATATCATATATATATATATATATATAATATATATATATATGTATACAACGTAATATATACATACATACCATATATATATATATATATACCCTGCCTTTCTATCATTAACTGCTATTTATATATATATAATAATATATATATACATAGCAACTAAAAAAATTAATGTACCCCGTGTAAGTATAGTACATCATATATGTATATATATATATATATATATATATATATAATAATATATACTTAACCAACAACCATATACCTCATACCACTTAACCATGTATACTTTTTTATTTTCTACCCACTATATATAATATATATATATATATTGATGAACCAAATTAAAATTAAACCAAAGAAATAATAATAATAAATAATAATAATAATAAATAATAATAATAATAATAATAATAATAATAAAAATAATAATAAAAAAATAATAATAATAATAATAATAATAATAAAAATAAATAAAATTACAATAAATAAATATTTTCTGACAAATCAATAGACAAAAATCGTATAATAAATTTTACATTATTAATTATATTAAATAATTAATTATGCTAATAACAATAATGCTTTTGTTTATTTATATTAAATACGCTTCGTTATTAAACATTATATTAAAATCATAATTATAATAATAATATTAATAATAATAATAATAACTTCTAAGAATAAGAAAATAGAATATTAATAATAATAATAATAATAAATAAGTAAATAAATACAATAATAATAATAATAATAATAAATAATATTAATAAATAATAATAATAATAATGATAATAATAATACAAAATAATTAACTCCATTTTTAAACAACTTTTTATTTAAAACAATATAATTATTTTTATAAATTTGAAAAAAAATTTCATAGAAAAAAAGATATTTACAAAGGGGGGTGGTGGGGCTGATGGGGGGGGATTCATCAGAGTGAAAGGAATCTCAGTTGACATTTCTCCCGCCAGGGCCCCCATCCACACTTTCACCCTAACACTGTAGGAGACAACCACTCCAAATACTTCATAGTCATCTTCGTTATTAAATGTTGGAACATAACCATATACTTATACACTCATACTTCATATACTTATATATATAACATATATATATCGATATATAATACATATATATATATATATATGCAGATCATAATAAGTAGATAATATGCATTAATACTTCTTTATATATATATATTTACCACACTATATATATATATATCAATATAACATATATATGATTAACAGATAACCTTTTAGTCATACCTAAATCTATACATATATATACTTTCTTTTATTTCTATATAATAATAGGCATATATATATACATATATATTTTTCTGTATATCTCAATGATTCACTTTTTGATAAAAATTTAATTAATAAACTAATGTGTTATATACTAAATCACTTATCAAAGTATATATGTAAAAAATGAAAACATTATTACCAGTATTATTATATTATTATTATTATTATTATTATTATTCATTAAATAATATTATTATTATTATTACTATTATTGTTAGTATTATTATTGGCTATTGTAATTTCTATTATTTCATTATTCAGATCATTATAATACTTATGATTAAAAGCTATTCTTTTTACATTATTATTATTATTATTATTATTATTATTATTATTATTATTATTAGGTATTATTATTATTATTATTATTATTATTATTATTATTATTATTATTATTATTATTATTATTATTATTATTATTATTATTATTATTATTATTATTATTTTTCTTAATCATAAAGATTAACTTACAAGGTTGAAGAAGCCAAACATGGTTCTTGAGGGAAGTAATTTGACTGAATGGCCAACCCTCTTTTATCTCGATTGCCTTCAAGGCTGGGAGTGATGGTGAAGACTTTCTCCAAATTGGAGTTTGGTAATACTGGGCAACCCTCTCTAAATAAAAAAAAATAATAAATAAAAAAAATTCCTATAGGATCCCATCCATTCCTATCTTAATTAAGATAGGAATGGATGGGATCCTATAGGAATCTTTTGCTGGGTTTTACTTTTTGTTGGCATGGAACCTGTCCCTTAAATGGGGGGGGGGGGTTAGGGTTCACTACATGCCTCGCTAAGATTTATTGTCATGGGGAAACAGTTTGATAGTTATTTCAGTTTTAGCTCAAATCACACTCAGGAATGTCAGAAGCCACCATGGTCGCGGGTTCGAATCCAGAAAAGATAAGAATTTATGAGTATGAAAAAGTTATTAGAGAATGTGATTTTTGCATATTGAAAAGGATGTTCTGTTGCATATCTCTAATATGTTGCTAGCGATGTCCGAGTGTGAGGTAGAGTAATAATACACCTTGCCAAAACCTGTAAATTAATTGATTACATAAAATCTACGAAACGGCAATTTTTAATGTCCGTTCAAATAGAGGGTCCAGAGGCATCAAAACATAGAAGTGCGGCGCGACAAAAATGACATTTGGTGAGGTGCGTGGTACGCTTACCCTGGTGCGGTGCGGTACGGTGCGCTAAATTGCGGTGCTCGGCCAACCTTAGTCCAGAGACCCTTCCTAATCTTGATGGCGTAGTTCATCGTATCCTCAACAAGGATCGAGACGCGAAGGAATAAATCTAATCTATAAAAAACTCAAAAGACACTAAAAAAGACTACAATTTGTGTATACAGTAGATCCAGCCAAAACTTTGTCAATGCGGACGGAAATGGAATAAAATACCTCGAAAAAACTAAGAACTTTATTCCTTCTCTTTCGACTATTTTCTCAGAAATTAATTTTTCTCCTCGGAAAATTTTTTGGTTTCTAATAAACTTTCCTTAAATTTTGTACAGTTAAATGTTTTATTGGATTTTAATGTAACTTGTAATTAATTATTAAATTAACTAATATATATAATGTACATTTGTGTGTGTGAGCTGAGCTAGCGCGCCAGTGCTACATCACAAAAGAACTGTTTTGTGATGCATTGTCATTGTTTGTATAATAAATTAATAATTCAAATATTTCTTTGTTGTATATATAGAATAAAGTTGTTATTTCACACCTGAGAGCTATATATATATATATATATATATATATATATATATATATATATGAAGATATATATATATATATATATATATATATATATATATATATATATATATATATATATATATATTATTATTATTATTATTATTGTTATTATTATATGTTATATATATATATATATATATATATATATATATATATATATATATATATATATATATATATATATATATATATATATATATATAGTATATATATATATATATATATATATATATATATATATATATATATATAATATATATATATATATATATATATATATATATATATTTATATATATATATATATATATTTATATATATATATATATATATATATATATATATATATATATACTCGTATATGCGGCCTATATACTTACTGACTTTCAATGGTTGCTATTACATGACGTAATTGTCCAGACACTCCGAGAGAAACGTCGCATAACTGCACGAGAAATTTTTATTTTTTCACATGCTTGTGAGATCTGTTTGTAATTTTAGCTTTATGTCAATGGGTTCTCCTTGGTAGTAAACCTGTTCACAACAGAAGGCAAATTATTAAACTGCATTAACTAAATTCGGTAAAAATATTCAGCCAGTTCTATATATATATATATATATATATATATATATATATATATATATATATATATATATATATATATATATATATATATATATATATATATATATATATATATATATATATATATATATATATATATATATATATATATATATATATATATATATGAGAGAGAGAGAGAGAGAGAGAGAGAGAGAGAGAGAGAGAGAGAGAGAGAGAGAGAGAGAGAGAGAGAGAGAGAGAAGAGAGAGAGAGAGAGAGAGAGAGAGAGAGAGAGAGAGAGAGAGAGAGAGTTAAGTTTCATTGGTTAGAAATTATTTTAATTAGCTGCTGATTTTTTTCTTCGAATATACTGATTGGCAACTCGTCTAACCGAATTTAATTGGACGACTGTACAGTACGTGTCAATCTAATCATTCATAATATATATATATATATATATATATATATATATATATATATATATATATATATATATATATATATATATATATATATATATATATATATATATATATATACTAGCTGCATATCGCGGCTCAACAGTAGTGCAGTTGAGTCGCGAGGTATAGAGCCAGGGTTTGATCTCTTGTCCTGATCCTAGGTAGCAATTGCCTAGACAAGTTCTCCTCTTTGAATAGGGCTATGCCAATGAGGTGTGAGCTTTATATATAGGAAAAATATATCGATAGAAAAATAAAGTAAAAAATAAACTAATATTTATATTGAAATATACGAGTAGATAAAAAAGAAACTTAAAATTATTATTTTTTTTAAAAAAAGATTTCGGAATATGTTTTAGAATATATGATATGAAGTCATCCAGATTTGAGATGAACCGAATATTTATTTTCAAATATTCGCGAATACATATGCGAATATTATATATTGTGACACTTTTTATACTACGAGTATAACTGGAATATTTGCTTCAGTTGAAAGAGTTGTCATAAAAAAATTGAATGAATAAAATAAATTACTTTAAAATGTTTCCAAGATTGTAGAACATGGACATCCCCCCCACTCTTACACGCATCCCACCAACCTTTTTCTCTAACCTCCGTCCCTTGTAAAAGGAAAACCATTTCATTAATTTAAAGGGATACACTTGGTAGCAATATCAATAGTTGAAATATATTATTGAAAAGTTATGCTTCAAAAATAATAATTTTTCAGCTCTCTATCTGTGTATTTAATCTACGTTGATCGTCGTAGATCAAACCATCACTGCTTAAGAGACCTTCACTGTGGCAACTGTTGATTCATGACGTCGGTGAAAGTGGTGCTTTGAAGCAACGTGTGCTCTTCTTTATTTTTCTTAAACTATTTCAGACTCGTATTTTTGAGTTTCTTCACATTTTCGAGTTTCGACCGACGATGACTTGAAACCTCTTCATGAAAAACTGAGGAGTAAAATTTTTGTTCTGTTTCTAGGAACCAAAAACGTAGCTATGGAATACAAATCTCTCTCTCTCTCTCTCTCTCTCTCTCTCTCTCTCTCTCTCTCTCTCTCTCTCTCTCTCTCTCTCTCTGAAATCGAACCTTCTGTTAATTTTACTCAATATCGTCACTCTCATCATTTTTATTAACTTATTGTCTGAAGAAACTAATACACTCTTCATTCAGAGTAGTTATGAGAGCAATGACGTCCGCTATTGATAACGGGTTTTTATTGATTATTGTGGCGATTTCTCCAAAGGTTTGGAGTACACTAATACAATTGGTTAAAATAGAATTGTTTTGGGGTGTTAAGACATTTATTTTATAATTAGAACGGCCGTACAGGTATATTAAGTTCTTGCATCCTCATCAGCATTTGCAGAGTACTGTTTCAGAGCATCGCAGTGTTATGTTTTACAGAAAATAGTAGAGCATTGATTTTAGTCTGTATTTTCTTTAGTTCTTCTTGAACCATGGTCGAATGAATAAAGTGTGCCGCAATTGACCAACATTTTTTTTTGGAGAACTAAGCTGACTGATGTTTGAGATGCCACGCCATTTCTAATATTAAAGTATAGTTGATGATTGAGGAGTTTGTGTTATTCACTCGAGATTGAAGTAGGTCCTTCTTTATATTGGCACCAGCATCTTTCATAACACAGTAAATATCATCCAGAGATAGGTTCCATTTCGCCAACATTCCAATAAGCGATTCAGAGAACATAAAATCACAAAATTTTGACGTTTGAAACCCTTGTTTATATATAATATGACTAGTTAGAGATAACAAAGAAATTCCTGATTGAGTATTTGACTATTCGTCGATGGAATAAGATAACTTGGACGATTATTTTATAAAAGGTTATTAATTTTGAGCCTTTAGTTTTAACGCAGCCATATATTTTCTCACAAAGAATATCTCTGTTGATTTTCTTTTGATGTAGTGGGTGTAAAGGGACCGTTCCTTTCATTAACAATTCAATGCCAAGAACTTCAATGGGAGAAAACTGAAGATCGTCTATTACTCTCATTTCTGCAATTTTGATATCTATCCCATATATATATATATTTTTTTTTTTTGTTTTTGTTTGAAGCGTCTGATATCTTTGTAGATTCTATACAAGTTTCAAAAGTAATATGCTTCATCCTTAAAGCTGGTGTTGAAGATCTTTTCATCTTTTACTCATTTTCTATTCCACTTCTTCTTTGTGTTTGCTGCTTAGATGATTTCTTAACCCAGTCATTGCTTTTCCTTTCCTAGAATAACTACGATTGCAAAGTATACACTCTGCGATGTCGTTGGATACAATATCTAAGTAATCCCAAACTACACTGGATATGTATACCATTACGCAATGGCTTGAACTGTTGATCTTGAAAGTATATACTAAGATGTACAAGTATATCAATATTGTTAGATTCGAGTGTGTCTCAAATTACTGCCACGACCTCAACTCAACAAAAGTAGCTAAATTTTTTAACGTTCCATCGGACCGTTTTATATTCAAATTTGAAAATGATAATGCGAATAATTTATTTTTAATATTCGTGAATAAATACGAATATGAATGCGCGAAGAATATTTTTTTTTAATATTCATGAATGAAAATGTGAGAGCAAATATTGAAAAACATGCGAATATTCGGTCCATCTCTAATCCAGATTCAGATACTATTAGCTTTAATATTTTTTAAATTATTCTTCTATCATTATAAATTATAAATGATGTAGGACTATGTCAATTTTCTTAAAAAAAAAAAAAACAACAACAAAAAAAAAAACAAGGCTATTATATTCCCCGCGAATGATTTATAACCTTTCTGATAATTTTACGAATTAATCCACCTCTTATGTTGATAAAGATTAGAGATAAATATTATCCGATAAAGAGATATCCGATAGAGATAAAGGTTATCCGATGCACCGATACTCGACTAATTTTACTACAAATCTTTTCGATTATTGAAAATCTAAGGTCAAAATCATGCTGTAATATTCATCAAAGAAAATTAAAAATTTCAATGATTTAAAATTAAAAAATAGCATAAACTTTGCATTGCAGACAGTAACATAGTCATTATTAAAGTTATTTCAAAAGTAGGTTAATATATATATATATATATATATATATATATATATATATATATATATATATATATATATATATATATATATATATATATATGTATATATATTGTGTGTGTACGTGTGTGTGTGTGTGTGAGTGAGAGAGAGAGAGGAGAGAGAGAGAGAGAGAGAGAGAGAGAGAGAGAGAGAGAGAGAGAGAGAGAGAGAATGCCAAAATAACATCAGCATAACATCCATTATTATTATTATTATTATTATTATTATTATTATTATTATTATTATTATTATTATTATTATTATTATTATTATTATTATTATTATTATTATTATTATTAAGACAAACCTGTCTATCCAAAGACACGTGAAGATGAACTTTGCCTGGCGAGAGGAGAAAGTCTTTCGCGCAAGTCCCAACCGGCTGTCGCCCTTCTTTTGGGTGGTCGAACTGCTGCCTCCTGAGGTGATATATATATATATATATATATATATATATATATATATATATATATATATATATATATATATATATATATATATATATATATATATATATATATATATATATATATATATATATATATAATAAACAAAAAACATATAGAGGGAAGGTAAAGAATTACTGCCTTCTCTGGGATTGAACCACTGCGTGTTGCGACTGAGGACAATATACTCGATGCTTTACCACTGAGCTATCCCCCAACCCCAAAAAAGTTGGATTCCAGACTTTTCAAGCGACCGAGCTCCCTTCAAGGCGACATCACCAGGTGTCCAGCCTATTCTATCCCTCGTTCTAATAAATCGTAGGTATTAAATATTGGCATAATCTCAATTTTATTATTTAGATCTTAAACAAAGAACATATAGTGGGAAGGTGAATTATATATATATATATATATATGTTGTCATATATATATGTGTAGTGTTAAGTAATACATAGATATATATATATATATATATATATATATATATATATATATATATATATATATATATATATATATATATCTTATATAATAGGGTGATATATTTATATATATATATATATACATATATATATATATATATATATATATATATATATATATATATATATATATATATATATATATATATATATATATATATATATATAAATTCTATTTTATTTTTATAAATATATATATATATATATATATATATATATATATATATATATATATATATATATATATATATATATATATATATATATATATATATATATATATATATATATATATATATAAATTAAGGTAAAGCTTAAGACGCTTTATAATATTTATAATGGTAAATGTCTTTAAGGTAAAAATTGAACTAAAGGAAGGATTTTAATATCCTTTTTTTTAAGATATGATTAATTTATTTAGTAGATGTGTCTATTCATGTGAATAGACTCATCTACTAAATAAATTAGTACAATATTTTAAAAAATTTAAAAGGATCTTAAAACTCTTCCTTTAGTTCATTTTTTACCTTTAAGGCATTCCCATTATATATATATATAGTATATATATATATATATATATATATATATATATATATATATATATATATATATATATATATATATATATATATATATATATATATATATATATATAAGCACTACATTAATATATAATGTCTTCCAGGCTATATAAAACTTCGTAGATAAAATAATAATTGGTTTTTGGTTGAAGTTTGGGTTTCATAATAAATATAAACTACAATCAGGAGTGACTTGAAGTGTTTGAGAGTCGATCAGATCTTTCATGAGAAAGAATGTTCTCTCGTTGGAGAGGGATTTCGAAGGAGAGTCCATTGGCTAACTACCAAGTTCCTCCAAAGCGGACCCAAAAAAGTCTAGAAGTAGAACCTGTATATGTTTCTCTATCACAACGAGAACATTAAAAAAAACTATACCTCTTCAGATCTGAACAGTGATGGTATCTGATCTTTATATTTTAAAAAGGATCTGATTGTTAAATAATTGATGGGAACAATGCTGAATTTAATATTAAAAACTTGTAAGAGTTCCACCTCCTTTGCCAATGCGATCAAAGTCAGACCCACATAGAGAAAAAAATCAAATCAGATATTTGGTTTCTTGGTACAGTGAAAGATTGTTCAAGTTGATAAATATTGAACAAAAAAGATCTGATATTTTTATGAACTAACTTTGATTGGAAACAATTGCCACTAACGTATTTAAATAAATATGTAAACCCTCTGTCAATTGTCAAGCAGCCAGAGCAAATGCTATAGGATCTATTATTAATAGAGGCAAAGATGACGCAGCCTCTGATGTTTTTATTGTCCGTTCTGACTTCTGTGGGAAGATACATTTACTCCTCCATCTAGGCTAACAGTGAAGGAGTCTTCTACACTAAATTGACAATCTGCCAGGGTCCAACTTAATAAAAATGGGTAGAGATTGGGGACGACAGTTGGTAGGATACATGATTGGCCTGCTTTCACCCAGCATCCAAGTGACATGTTCAAATTCGGTAACATTTGACACATTTTCGAAGCTTCAGCTTCTTTTCAATATTAGTAACTTCAAAATCTGTACCGGATCAGAAATATTGGTATCTTAAATGTTTAAAAATATCTTTTTCATTACGTGTTAAAATTTTATAATTTGAAAATTTTAGATAAAGTTTTGAATAGCAACATTCGCTGGATGTTGAAATAGGAGAACTGTATCCGCACATCTTCAGGTCCTCACATCCGCATCCGCATCCGCAACATCAATAATATATATATATATATATATATATATATATATATATATATATATATATATATATATATATATATATATATATATATATATATATATATATATATATATATATATAAGAGAGAGAGATATATATATATATATATATATATATAGAGAGAGAGAGAGAGAAAGAGAGAGATATATATATAGAGATAGAGAGAGAGAGAGAGAGAGAGAGAGAGAGAGAGAGAGAGAGAGAGAGAGAGAGAGAGAGAATTTTAAACGAGTAAGGGTGAAGATGAGAAAGCATTTGTCAAAAGAGGTAAACAAGAAACCTTATTAGATTTTATCATAAGAAAGCATTTGTCAAAAGAGTTAAACAAGAAACCTTATTAGATTTTGTCTCAATAAAATCTTCCCCTAGATTAAAAGCTATTATTATTATTATTATTATTATTATTATTATTATTATTATTATTATTATTATTATTATTATTATTATTAGTAGTAGTAGTAGTAGTAGTAGTAGTAGTAGTAGTAGACTAATACATATATATTTTTCCCACCTAAAAACTTTATGACATTAAAAAAAAAATAACTGAAATATTACAAATTGTTTATTTTATGTAATTTAATATAGAAAATTTGTTTTATCCTCAAACACACTATCATAATCCTAAATACTTCCTACGAGCAGTAAAAAGGCTCTTGATTGACGTCACGCCTCATGAAAGCATCTGTTTAATATACTCCGTATGTCTATGAGCTTTCTCCCGAAAATATATTTGAGAATGCTGATCTGGGGTAATTGCTGACGGTGACAGACAACTTATTGAAGGCTTATTCAGAGACTCCATCAAATAGATTATCTTCGATTTTGAGGGAAATTGTTCCCATCAATATTTATTTAAATTAATTAAATTATATATATATATATTATATATATATATATATATATATATATTAGAGAGAGAGAGAGTATATATATATATAAATATAATATATATATATATATATATATATATATATATATATATATATATATATATATCGAGTGTGACTCCTATATTCGTGCTGCTCATGCTTGGCATGAGTTAACATTATAGAAACAGATCTGATCTTTTACAAATTTCCCATAATGTATAAGATGTAATATTCTTATTCTATTGTAAATTTGCAATGAAAGAACATCTTACATATTAAATATAAAGATTAGTAAAATTGATTGATTAAGTTAGTACGGAATCATTATAAATAAATACTGCTATTTTCTTAACCATTAAAAAGATTCTTTGTACTCAAACTGAATATTTATTGTATGTGTGTAACTTAAACATGGTGATCTTGCACAGCTGCCTTTAGCATCTCTAGTTACATTTTGATGTTGCTACAGGCAAAAAGTTACCATTCTCTTATGGCTAAAGAAGGTGAATCCTTCACTAAATTCTATTATTATTACATATTATTGGTTATTATTATTATTTATATAGATATGGTATATATATATATATATATGTATATATAGTATATATATAAGAGAGAGAGAAGATATATATATAGATATATGAGTATATATATGGTATATATACATATATGGGTCCAAGTACATTTTTTCAAGTACACAAGTACAAGTACAAGTAATTTCCATACCTGTTCTACCCAAATATATGGATACTGATAATTGTCTGTTAGCACAAGTACAAGTACAAGTACATCGTATCAAGTAGCAAGTACAAGTACAAGTACTTTATGAAAACTTGCATATATAGAGAGATATATATATATATATATATATATATATATATATATATATAGCAGCAAAGAATATATAGTATATAGTATATATATATATATATATATATATATATATATATATATATATATTTATATATATATATATATATATATATATATATATATATATATATATATATATATATATATATATATATATATATATATATATATATATATATATATATATATATATATATACTAATACCACCCATCTTCTCTCCTAGACTGGAGGTAAGTTATGTAACATGCACTAAAGTCATAAAGTACCAGGTAGAACTTGAAGTAAGAAGAAAGCCCAGCCTGTTTCGCCAACTATACCAATTTAGTAGAACTCAGTCGCAGTCATAAAAATCCCTCCTAGAGCTTCACGGGACAAAGATAACTCCTCATCATGACATCTCGTCAATGTGGGGTTCAGAACTTGGCCTAGGTGGGTTACAACCATACCTCTTCACAAAACCCCGCCATCACTCTGTTATGCACCTTTCTTCCCGGCTTCTGCCAATCTCACATTTCTCTCCTGCATTCCTTTTGACTCAATCCACTTTTCTTCGGACTCTCCCATCCGGTCGATTGCCAACACACTCACCACTATACATCCGTTTAACCGACCATATCATCCATCTTTCCATGACCAAACCATTTCACATACTTATTTATTCTCTCGGCTTAATTTATTTGCCACCGTTGTAACTCTAATACGTTCATTCCTCATTTATCATTTCTTTTCACACCTGAACACGCCCTTAAGTTTGTCCATCTGAACACATTGTACTTTAGATCACCTCTATTCCAGACCATAGTCCCACTAATACTATACATTAACACGGGGTAACAACATACCCTTCATGTAAGACCCTAGCGCACCACACTTAGTCCCTTACATCCACTAACGATTTAATTGCAACAGCCACCTTAGTGCCATTCACAACTTTCCTAGTACACTCTGCATCATCTGCTCCTTTTCATTCAACATATATCCTAAATATTTAAATTCAGACACCATTTCCAGCTGCTCACCATTCAACATAAACTTCACAACGATGACTGTCCTCACCCACAACCATAACTTACTTTTTATCTACGTTTACTTTCAAACCCTCTTACACACCTTACTAAATCTCTCTACCCCAATCCTCTCAAATCCTCTTCAGATTCGCCATGTTAAAACCAACCATTCCTCAATATAATAGGAACCCTCCAGAATTTCTTCATTCT
>JABUQX010039487.1:0-12500 GCA_015478945.1 Trachelipus rathkii
GAGATAGAGCTGGTACAAGCACCGGTGCTAAAGCCGTGCTGAGCCGGTGCGGTGCTGAGTTTTGAAACAATTCGTTTAGCCTCAATTGACATTTCTATTTCAAATTTCTCTGTTTATCTTTTTATAAAACGTCAACTAAAAAGTTATTTGTTTGCTATTTTGTATTTTTTAACAGTTTCATTCTGGTGGTGGGAGGTTGTGTTCGTTTGTTTTTCAAGTTAAAGGCGTGTTTTAGATTACTGGGTTTGGTTTATATTTATGTGTGTGTTTTGGCTTTAAATATTTTTGTGTTAATTTGCTGGTAAAGTATGTTTTATTATATCTTGTTAAGAATTTTGTGGCATTTTTGGACAATTACCTTTGTAAAGTTGCAGCTCAATCAGAAAATCCAGTAAATCATGAAAGCAGTAAATCTAGTAAATCAAACCACCCAGCTGTTTGTTCTGTCTTCTTTGGGCTATCCATGGCTTCATGTGATTACTAGTTGATTTCTGTTGATCTATTGATCTGATTGATCTTAATAATTCGTCATATTTGTAAGACATATTCACAAAAACTTTTGTGATTTATTGTTGGTTGTTTTTCTTTAGAGACATTTTATGCTTGTTTACTGATACAATTTTATTTATTCTTTGTTTTATTTTTACTATAAAATTTTTTTATTTTGTTTTATTTGCTTTAAAACATTTTGTTTTTACATAAAAATTTTTCTTTCATGTTTATAACTTAAAAATTTGCATTTTTACATACCCTTAAAGCAGTAAACTCCAGTAAATCAACCAACTCACCCACATCATTCACTCCTATCCGCATTCGCTGATCTATGATCTATTTGACTTAAAAAGCATATCTTTGTACAACATAGACACAAAAAACTTTTATTTATTCTTTTTTTTTCTTTAAACATTATGTTTTACTATAAACTTTATTTATTTTGTTTTATTGTACTATAAAATTATTATTATATGTTTTATTTTTTTTTAAAAATTTTTTGTTTTTAACTAAAAAATTTATTACTTTTATGTTTATAACTTTAAAAATTTTGCATGTTGTTGTTGTTGAAATGTTGTTGTTATACGTTTGTTGGCTGTTTGTTGTTGTTGTTGTTGTTAAACTATATTTAACGTTCAATCGTAAATGAAAATATACACACCTGTTTTCAAACATATTCTAACATATTAATGTAATTTTACATTAACAGTTGAAAATAAACAAAAATATATCTTCAATGCTAGCCTAACTGACATACAGGCATTCATTAACCAAGTAACTAAAAAAATTAGAAGTTTCAACTTACCAGCAAGAAGTAGGCTGGCATAGCAATCTCCAATCTTTACTATACACAATCGCTCAAAATATTATTATTATTATGATTATATTATTCAATTATTATTATTATTATTATTATTAATTATTTTATTATTATTATTATTATTATTATTATTATTATTATATTATTATTTATTATTATTATTATTATTATTATTATTATTATTATTATTATTATTCCACATAGATCTTACAACACCAATAACGCATGCGATCACTTTGCCTGCAGGTCCACGACTAAAACATTGGTAGGTAAATTGCTCTCTACCAGACACCTAAACATTACGTAATCTTGTTACGGCTCAGGGTAAACAATCAGAGAAATTGTAATTTGCTATGCCATCAACGGGACAGCACAATGAACATTCGAGGATGACTCATTAATCTTAATATCTTTTGACATATGTAGAAGGGTAATTAGATTTATTACTTTGTTCCAATATATTTTTTGACACATGAGAAGGGGTAATGAGATTTATTTATTACTTTTCTCCCGATATCTTTTGACACACGAGAAGGGCATAACGAGATTTATTACTTTGCACACAATATCTTTTGAAATGAGAAGGGTAACGAGATTTATTACTTTTGTTCCCAATAACTTTTGACACATGAGAAGAGGTAAATAGATTTAGTGAGTGTTCATATTGATTTCACTTGTGCGTCTTAATACGTAGAGCAGTGTGATTTCTGTGTGGTTCGTACACGTGAGGTGTGTGAGGTGATGGATCTTACTCATATTATATTCAATTATACACTGCCTTCTTATATTAGTGTTATACGAGTGGATTTACTAGGATGGGTGTTATACTCATACGCTAATTGCTATATGAGTAAACTCTGATGTGTCACGTGTGCATATTTCCACGGTCATATATCTTCATGACGTCGTAGAGCTATATCTTGAGAGCACGTCTCTGTGAGATCTATGATATACTAGTGAAGACACTACTACACAGCGTATCATGTTCACTCTGCGAGCTATCTATCTCTACAGCAGCGAGCCCAGCAGCGAGCGCACATTCTCTATCACACTCACTATATATATTATTAGTATCTATCTATCATACTCGCACAGAGAGCGAGACGCAGGTTATATCTATACCATTTAGCGCTACACTCGCAGCGACGAGTAGAGCGCGATCATCTAGAGTGCTATGCATGATGTGTAGAGATGCGAGTATCAGTGAGAGATCTCACGCATATCGAGTGTTACTATCACATATAATTATGATCTATTATATATTATTACTTAATCTTTTACGTTTCTATTATTCTTTATATTTAATATTTTGTTAAAAGTTATTCTATTTTAATTTATTTTAGTATTTATTTTTGTTATTTTATTTATTTAAAATAATTTATTTTTTTTTTTTTTAAGAAACTTTTTACTTATTTTTGCTTTGTTTTCTTTAAACATTATGTTTTTACTATAAAAATTATTTATTTTTGTTTTATTTTGTTTTTAAACAATTTGTGTTTACTAAAAAAATTATTCTTTTTTATGTTTATTACTTAAAAATTTTGCATTTTTACATACCTTAATGACAGTAAATCAGTAAATCAGTTAATCAAACCACCCACTCTATCCTCCTACCCATTCGTAATCTATTGTCCTATTGATCTATTGATCTATTGATGTCATGTCTATTTTTGTATAGACATAACCATAAAATAGAAGTATCTTTATACACTGATTCAACGAATATTGCTAACTGTAGCATAGGTTTTCACCTATTATTAAAAGCTAAATAACATCCCTGAAGACTAAGAATATAATGTACACAGCAAACCTGAGGCATACCTTAAGCACGAATAAACAGTTAACATCAACAAAGTTCCACACCTTAAACAACAGTAAAGTAACTAACATAACATACAAAACGTAACCTATCCACATTGTCAAGCATAACTCTAACAGATCAATGTTAATTTTACATTAACATTGATAATATTTAACAAATATTTATCATAACCTTTCTAATTATCATACCAGACTAACGAATATATGCTGAACGTAACAAATTTTTTACAATTAATAAAGCTAACAAAACATAACTGAACTTAGAATATAATGTACAAACGAACAATACCAAAACTAAAAACCATAAAAAACCCCCCCTTCCCCCCACCGTTGAATGAAAAAAAATAAAAAAAATTTTTCTTTTTTGGCCTTTTAAAAACCGTTCAACAAAAACGTTCACAAAGTTCGATACTTATCAAAGGTGAAGTAGCTAACAACACATACAAACTCAATGTATCCCAACTTTTCCAACATACCAGCAACAGCTAAAGCAGTATTATCTAACAAAATCCCTTAACAAAATAACCAATCTATTAAAGATACCAACATCTTGAACTATGAATTGACACTACCTTCATCAAAATGCAACTCATGTCAAATAGAAGAATATTCAAACCCTGAATATTACCAATACATTAGCAAAATTCTTGGATAAGCCTAACATTACCCAGCAAAAACTTACCCTATGCTACCATTATTATTATTATGTATTATTATTATATTATTATTATTATTAATTATTATTATTATTATTAATTATTATATTATTATTATTATATTATTATTATTTTTATTTATATATAAACTATATATGTATATGAACATAACAAACCTAACATATTCTACAGCACACACACACACACACACACACCACACACACACACACACAAACACACACACACTTTACTCTACTGTCGTTTTATGAGTGTACACACACACACACAACACGCACACACAAATAATTAACTGACACCTTACTTGAAACAGCTAGCACTGGCCAAATCGTCGTAACTAACTACTGATCACAATGACTGTTTATTTCCTATGATGTCAAAGCAGATGTGTAACATTTTCTAAACGTCACTGGAAGACATTTACATTTTTTCCCATGGATAATATAAGGAAGTCCCACCGTTATGTCTTTCTTTTAGCGTTTCATTTATAAAGACCGCTAATATTTTTTTTTAAATGTTATTTATTTATTTATTATTTTAAATTTATTCTATTCTTTTATTTATTTCAAATAATCTATATATTTTTTTTAAAAAACTTTTACTTATTTGTGCTTTGTTTTCCTGCTTTAAACCTTATAATTTTTACTATAAAAATTCATTTATTTTGTTTTTATTGGCTTTAAACATTATTTTTTTTTACTAAAAAATTATTCTTTTTACGTTTATTACTTAAAAATTTTGCATTTTTACATACCTTAAAGCAGTAAAACAGAGTTAATCAGTTAATCAAACCACCACTCTATCTCCTGCCCATTCGTGATCTATTGATCTATTGATCTATTTGATCTATTGGATTCATGTCATATTTTGTATAACATAACCATAAAATAAAGTTCTTTATACACTGATCAACGCCAATATATGCTAACGTAGCAATGTTTTCACATATTATTAAAGCTAACATAACATCACCTGAACTAAGAAATATAATTGTACAACAGCAAACCTAGCATACCTTAAGCACGATAATCAGCTAACTCAACAATAGTTCACACTTACAACATAAAGTAAACTAACATAACAACAAAAACGTAACCTATTCACACTTGTCAAGCATAACTCTAACAGATCAATGTTAATTTTACAAACATAGTAAAATTTAACAAAAAATTTATCATAATATATATATTTTTTAAAAACTTTTATTTATTTTTGCTTATTCTGTTTAAAAACATTTTTGTTTTAACTAAAATTTATTTCATTTTATGTTTATAACTTAAAAAATTTGCATTTTTACATACACTAAAGCAGTAAATCAGTAATCAGTTAATCAACTACCCACCCACCCTATTGATCTATTGATTATTGATCTATTGATCTATTGATCTATTAAATTCAAGTCATTTCGAGTATCATTTTTGAATGGAAACATAACAAAAAATAAAGTTCTTTTACTATACTGACACCGAATATAATGCTAACGTATCGCAAAGTTTTTCCCATTAATAAAGCTAACATAACATCACCTGGACTAAGAATATAATGTACAACAACCAAACCTAGCATACCTTAAGCACGAATAAACAGCTAACATCACCAAAGTTCTACACTTAACAACAGAAAACGTACTAACTACATCAAAAACGTAACCTATTCACACTTTGTCAGCATAACTCTAACAGATCAACACTGTTAATTTACAGTTAACAGTAATAATTTAACAAGATTTATCATAACCTTTCTAATTACAATTACAGAACCTACGAATATATGCTAACGTAACAATTTTTTACATTAAACATAGTAAAATTTAACGTAACATGAACTAAGATAATAATGTACAACGACAAACTAACATAACCTCACGTATGAATCAATCTGGCTAACATTCACAAAAGTTCGATATCTTATCGATAGGTAAGCAGTAACTACACAACACATACAAAACTCAATGTTTCCCCACTTTTCCAACATATCAGCAAAACCAGCTACGCAGTTAATTATCTAACAAAATCCCTTAACAAAATGACCAACTCTGATCAAAGATACCAAAACATCTTGAACTATGAAATTTGACACTACCTTCATCAAAATGCAACTCATATCAAATAAACATTATTTTGAACTATGAATAAACGTATACATTAGCAAAATTTCTTGGGCAAACCTGACATTACTCAGCAAAAACTTACCTATACCCACGTTACACAACATAGCCCGTTAACACAGTAATATCTTACGAAACTAATCATTTCTCTATTAAATCAGTTTTAATTTCACATTGTTATAGTAATTATTAACAAAACGTAACAGAAATTAAAATATTATTATTATTATTATTATTATCTATTATTATTATTTTTATTATTTATTATTATTATATTCTTATTATTATTATTATTATATTATATTATTATTATTATTATTATTAATTTTACATTATTATTATTATTATTATTATTATTATTATTAATTATTATTATTATTATTATTATTATTATCACACATAGATCTCACAACACCAATAACGCATGCGACCACTTCGCCATCAGGCTCACAACTAGAACATAGGTCGGTAAAATGCTCTCTTGAGAGGGTGGATACAAAGAACGTGAGAAACATGTCATTCAAAGGCGTGTGAAAAAGATAATTAGCTTTGGAGGGGAATAAACAAAGAACGGGTATCAATTACATGAGCATCTGTTGCTTTGTTCTGACAATGATATGAATTCGGTTACAACATCTGTTACATGAAGGGTAAAAATTGCGATGCGTACAAACATGTATGCAAACACAAACACACACACACCCACCCACCACACATAAATATATATATATATATATATATATATATATATATATATATATATATTATATATATATATATTATATATATATATATATATATATATATATATATATATATATATATATATATATATATATATATATATATATATATAGAATAATAAAAACTAAAAAGAAAATAATAAGAAAACGAAATGTTTATTCTAAATATATGAAAAAATAAAATAATCGTAAAAAGATAATAATATTAAAGCTGATAACGTGAAGATCTTTATATTAATATCTTACAAATTGTTAAAATATATCTTATTATTAAACCAATATTTACTAACTCGTCAATATATATATATATATATATATATATATATATATATATATATATATATATATATATATACTATATATATCGTATAATATATATATATATATATATATATTAAAAAAATATATATATATATATATATATATATATATATATATATATATATATATATATAAAGAAGAATAATAAAAACTTAAAAGAAAATAATAAGAAAACGAAATGTATTAAGTAAAGTGTCAATAATTATTGTGTGTGTGTGTGTGTGTTTGTGTTTGCATACATGTTTGTACGCATCGCAATTTTTACCCTTCATGTAACAGATGTTGTAACCGAATTCATATCATTGTCAGAACAAAGCAACAGATGCTCATGTAATTGATACCCGTTCTTTGTTTATTCCCCTCCAAAGCTAATTATCTTTTTCACACGCCTTTGAATGACATGTTTCTCACGTTCTTTGTATCCACCCTCTCAAGAGAGCATTTTACCGACCTATGTTCTAGTTGTGAGCCTGATGGCAAAGTGGTCGCATGCGTTATTGGTGTTGTGAGATCTATGTGTGATAATAATAATATAATATAATAATAATAATAATAATAATAATAATAATAATAATAATAATAATAATAATAATAATAATAATAATAATAATAATAATAATAATAATAATAATAATATTTTGGTCGGTTATATATAAATAATATTTAATTTCTGTTACGTTTTGTTAAATATTACTATGACAATGTGAAATTAAAACTGATTTAATAGAGAAATGATAAGTTCACGTGAAGATATTACTGTGGATTAACCCTGTTAGCTATTAATGATATGTTAGAAACGTAGGGTTAGGTTAAGTTTTGCTGAGTAATGTTAGGCTTATCCGAGAATTTTGCTAATTGTATACGTTATTCATAGTTCAAAAATGATGTTATATTTGATATGAGTTGCATTTTGATGAAGGTAGTGTCAATTCATAGTTCAAGATGGTTGGTTCTTTGAAAGATTGGGTCATTTTGTAAGGGATTTTTGTTAGATATACTGCTAGCTGTTGCTGGTATGTTTTGGAAAAGTTGGATACATTGAGTTTTGTATGTTCTGTTAGCTTACTTTACCTTTGATAAGTATCGAACTTTGTGAAATGTTAGCAGATTATTCATACTTGAGGTATGTTAGGTTGTCGTTGTACATTATATTCTAAGTTCAGGTTATGTTATGTGTTAGCTTTATTAATGTAAAAAAATTTGTTACGTTAGCATACTATTCGAGGTCTTATGATAATTAGACATAAGATATATTTTTGTTTAGTTTTCGATATTACAATGTTAATGTAAAAGTTAACATTGATCTGTTAGAGTTATGCTTGACAAAGTGTGAATAGAGTTACGTTTTTGTATGTTATGGTTAGTTTACTTTACGTTGTTAAGTTGTAGAACTTTGGTGAGTTAGCTGTTTATTCTGCTTAAGGTAGCTAGGTTTGTTGTGTACATTATATTCTTAGTTCAGGTGACGCTGTGTTAGCTTTATTAATGGGAAAACTTTGCTACGTTAGCATATATTCGTTGATCAGTGTAATAAAGAACTTGGTTTTTATGTTATGTTTATCCACAAAATGATACTCGAAATGACTTGAATTAATAGATCAATAGATCAATAGATCAATAGATCATGGAAGGGTAGGAGGGTGGGGTGGGTAGTTTGATTAACTGATTTACTGATTTACTGCTTTAAGGTATGTAAAAATGCCAATTGTTTAAGATAAAAACATAAAATGAAAAAAATTTATAGTTAAAAAAAAATCATTAAAACAGAAGAAGAAAAATAATAAAAGTTTTTAAAAAATATATATATTATGATAAATTTTTGTTATATATTAACAATGTTAATGTAAAATTAACATTGATCTGTTAGAGTTATGCTTGACAAAGTGTGAATAGGTTAACGTTTTGTATTTATGTTTAGTTATTTACTGTTGTTAAGTGTAGAACTTTGGTGATGTTAGCTGATTATTCGTGCTTAAGGTATGCTAGGTTTGTTGTTGTACATTATATTCTTAGTTCAGGTGATGTTAATGTTACTTTAATAATAAGGAAAAACTTGCTACGTTTAGCATAGTATTCGTTGATCAGGTGTATAAAGAACTTTATTTTTATGTTATGTTATACAAAATTATGACATGAATCAATAGATCATAGATCATAGATCAAATAGCACACGAATGGGTAAGAGGATAGAGTGGGTGGTTTGATTAACTGCTTTTACTGATTTTACTGCTTTAAGGTATGTAAAAAATGCAAAATTTTTAAGTTATAAACATAAAAAAAGAATAAATTTTTTTAGTAAAAGACATAATGTTTAAAGCCAATAAACAAAATAAATAATTTTTATAGTAAAACATAATGTTTAAGAAAACAAAGCAAAAATAAGTAAAAAGTTTTAAAAAAAATATATAGATTATTTAAAATAAATAAAAATAACAATAATAAAAACTAAAATAAAAATAAATAACCTAGACCTATCCCTGCCTAACAATGTAAAAAGAAAAAATATAGATAACCTATATGAAAATACATAACAAAACGAAATGTTTATATTAAACATGTGAAAATGTAAATGTCTTCCAACGTTTAGAAAATGTTACACATCTGCTTGACATCATAGAAATATCAGTCATGTGATCAGTAAGTTAGTACGACGATTGCCAGTCTCGTGTTTTTCAAGTAAAGTGTTCGTATAATGATTTGTGTGCGTGGTGTGTGGTGTGTGTGTGTGTGTGTGTGTGTGTTGAGTTGTGTGTGTGTGGTGGTGTGTATGGTAGATAAGTTAGGGCTTGTGTTGTATGTTCATATACAGTATAGTAGTTGGATATATAATAAAAGTAATAATCAATGCAGTAACTAAAATTATCTTTATTATAATGTATTTAACAAATAACAATAATGGTATGAAAGAGTAATAATAATAAACGAAGAGATATGTAATAATAATAATAGTAATAATAAAATAGATACATATATATAAATAATAATGAATGGAATATATATGTGGGTAGTAGGTTAATGTGTTTTTGCCTGGATAATGTTAGGGCTGTATTCCAGGAGGATTTTGCTAATGTGGAAGTACGTTTATTTCAGTAGTTCAGAAATAATGTTGATAGTATTGATATGAGTTGCATTTTGGGAATAAGGTAGTCTGTCGAATGTTTCATAGTTCAAGGATGTTTGGTATCTTTTTGATTATGATTGGTTTTTTTTAGGATTTTGTTAGATAATACTGCTTTAGCTGTTCTGGATGCGGAAAAGTTGGATATACATTGAGTTTTGTGATGTGGTGTTAGTCTACTTCAGCCTTTGGATAATATCGATACTTTGTGAACGTCTAGCAGTATTATTTCATGAACGTGAGGTATGTTTAGGTTTGGTCGTTGGTAATCATGTATGATTCTATAGTTCAGTGTGGAGGTGTTGTAGCTTTATTAAATGTAAAAAAGAATGTTGGTGTACGTTTAAGCATATATTCCCGTAGGTTCTGGTATCTGATAAGGTTAGACAAGGTTGATGATAAGTTTTTGTTAAATATTACTGTTAATGTAAAATTAACATTGATCTGTTAGAATATGCTGACACAGTGTGAATGAGGTTACGTTTTTGTATTATGTTAGTTACTTTACGTTGTAAGTGTGAACTTTGTTGATGTAGCTGATTATTCGTGCTTAAGGTATGCTAGGTTTGCTTCGTTGTACATATATTCTTAGTTCAGGGATGTTTATGTTAGCTTTAATAATAGGAAAACTATGCTACGTTTAGCATATATTCGTTGATCATGTATAAAGAACTTTATTTTCTATGTTATGTTATACTAGACATGATCATAGATCAAATAGACTCAATAGATCAATAATCAGCTGAATGGTAGGGGTATGAGTGGGTGGTTTGATTAACTGATTTATTGATTTACTGCTTTAAAGTATGTAAAAATGCAAAATTTTAAGTTAATAAAAATAAAAAAATAATTTTTTTAGTAAAAAACAAATGTTTAAACAAATAAAACAAATAAATAAATTTTTTTAGTAAAAACATAAATGTTTAAAGAAAACAAAGCAAAAATAAGTAAAAGTTTTTTAAAAAAAATATATAGATTATTTTAAATAAATAAAATAACAATAAATAAAACTAAAATAATAAATAAATAACTTTTAACAAAATATAAATATAAGGAATAATAGAAACGTAAAAGAAAATACATAACAAAACGAAATGTTTATATTAAACATGTGAAAAATGTAAATGTCTTCCAGTGACGTTTAGAAAATGTTACACATCTGCTTGACATCATAGAAATAGCAGTCATGTGATCATTAGTTAGTACGATGATTGCCCCCGTCTCGTGTTTCGAAGTAAAGTGTCTATAATTATTGTGAGTGTGTGTGTGTGTGTGCGGTGTGTGTGTGTGTGTGTGTGTGTGTGTGTGTGGGTATGATATGTTAGGTTTTGTTATTCATATACTATATAGTTGATATAATTAATAAAAATAATAATAATAATAAAATAAAAATAATAAGTAATTATTTATAATAATATGAATAAAATAATAATAATGAATCATAATAAATAATAATGTTAATACAACTTTTGTTTAAAATAAAAACAGATGTTAAGTAAGGACAAAGGGGAACAAAGTAATAAATCTATTTACCCTTCTCATGTGTCAAAAGATATTGGGGGAAAAGTAATAAATCTCGTTACCCTTCTCATGTGTCAAAAGATATTGTGTGCAAAGTAATAAATCTCGTTGCCCTTCTCGTGTGTCAAAAGATATCGGGAGAAAAGTAATAAATCTCGTTACCCTTCTCATGTGTCAAAAGATATTGGGAACAAGGTAATAAATCTCGTTACCCTTCTCATATGTCAAAAGATATTAAGACTAATGAGTCATTCCTCGAATTTCATTGGCTGTCCGTGATGGCATAGCAAATACAATTCTCTGATTGGTTACCCTTGAGCGTAACAAGATTACGTAATGTTTAGGTGTCTGGTAGAGAGCAATTTACCTACCAATGTTTTAGTTGTTGACCTGCAGGCAAAGTGATCGCATGCGTTATTGGTGTTGTGAGATCCTATGTGGAATATAATAAAATAATAATAATAATATATAATATAATATAATAATAATAATAATAAATAATAATATTTAATAATAATAATAATAATAATAATAATAATAATAATAATAATAATAATAATAATAATAATAATAATAATAATAATAATAATAATAATAATAATAATATTTTGAGCGATTGTGTATAGTAAAGATTGAGATTGCTATGCCGACTTTCTGCTATTAAGTTGAAACTTCTAATTTTAGTTACTTGTTAATGAATGCTGTATGTCAGTTAGGCTAGGATGAGATATATTTTTTGTTTAGTTTTACAATGTTACTGTAAAATTAACATTAATATTTTAGGAGATATGTTTGAAAAAGTGTTGTATACTTTCATTTAACTTGAACGTTAAATATATTTAACAACAACACAACAACAACAACAAACAAACGTAACATTTCC
>JABUQX010039487.1:22500-29527 GCA_015478945.1 Trachelipus rathkii
CAATTAAAATTGATGAAAATTTAGTTTAATAAAACTGATTGTTATTATTGATTTATTTTCAATGCTTATTTTGCTTCAGTGTTTACTGAGGAAAGATTAGATAATAGTTTGGAGACTAATAGTTCTTGTATGCATGTAACAAATAGACTTACAGAATTTGAATTTGATGTAAAAGATATAAAACGTTTATTAGATCATATTGACCCAAGTAAAGCTGCAGGCCCTGATGGTATATATGGTAGAATTCTGAAAGAGGGTAGTACCAGCATTGCAAAGGCACTTTCTTATTTGATTTTAAGTACGATCTATAACGTTGGTGAGGTACCAGATGACTGGAAAACGGCATATGTTGTGCCTATTTATAAGAAAAGTAGTAAGGAAGATTTGGGAAATTATAGGCCAGTTAGCTTAACATCTCTGGTTGTAAAGGTTCTGGAAAAGTTAATGAAAGGTCATATAGAGAAATACTTAGAAGATAACAAGGTATTGTATGACTCCCAGCATGGTTTCAGAAAGGGTATTTAGAATTTATGGAATACATTACTGACTGCATTGACCGAGGAGATCCAGTTGATATTGTATATTTAGACTTTAGTAAAGCTTTTGATAAGGTTCCTCACATAAGGCTGATGAAAAAGTTATTGCAATGTGGTATAGGTGGAGTGGTAGTACATGGTTGGATTAAAGAGTGGTTGCGAAATAGAAAGCAGTGTGTACAACTAAATGGGAATAAATCATCATGGGAAATAGTGAAGAGTGAATTTTGTCACAGAGTTTCAGTGCTGGGGCCACTATTGTTCACTATATATAAATGATTTAGACCAGGACTTAGATACAAGGTTTCTAAGTTTTCGCAGACCGACCGCTAAGTGGCCACCTCAGTTGGAATAGTGAAGGATGCTTAGATTCAAAATGATCTTGATAAACTTCTTGGGTGTAAAGAACTTGAAGATAAGAAGTGGCATAAATGAATTTTAATAGTAAAAAGTGTAAGGTTCTTCACCTAGGTTACTCAAATAAAGGTTTTAACTACAATATGAATGGGGATTGACTTGGGCTAGAGTCTGTGGACCAAGAAAAAGATTTAGGTGTGATTATAAGCAGTAATTTGAAAGTAGCTAATCAGTGTTTGGAGGCGAAATAAAGCTAATAAGATGCTGGGAATAATAAATCGCAATGTTGTTTACAAGAGCAAGGAAAGTAATAAGTAAACTGTATAATACTATGTTAGGCCAGTAATAGAGTATTGTGCTCAAGTTTGGCTTATTTAAAAAAAGACTTAGATATGCTAGAGAGAGTGCAACGTAGAGCAACAGGATGATTTCTGGGTTTGAGGGTAAGAGCTATGAGGAGAGGCTGAAGGAGAAAGTTAGGAATGTTTTCTGTAGGAAGGCGATTTCTCAGAGGGGACTTTCAGGCCCCGAATACCACGAGCACTTTTCATCTGTTATTTCACCTTCACTAGTAGTGTGTATGTGTGGGGTGAGTTCTAGTTCTTAATCTTATTACATCATTGATGTACAGAGACAATAAATTTTTCATAGTAGAACATGGACAGGTGACCAGGGGCACAATAAGAAAATTAAGAAGAAAGCATGCTATCTTGATATAAGAAAGCATGCATTCAGTAATAGGGTTGTTAAATTTTGGAATAGTCTGCCAGAGGAGGTTGTTGAGTGTGACTCGATTGCAACATTTAAGAAAGGGTTAGATTCGTTTATGGATGGGTTGGAGGGTATCTTATAATACTTGGCAAAACCAGAAAATTGGCAGATTTTAGTTATATTAGTTACTAATGTTAGATGGCATGTGTGACCATAACTTAGTTATTAATGCATGTGGATGGTTTTGGTATCAGTATACACACCCTACTTTATATATATATATATATATATATATGCTCACACTTCCTATATATATATATATATATATATGCCCTATATATATATATAATATATATATATATATATATATATACTATATATATTATACTGCTCTTATATATATCATTATTTTGACTAAGAAAAAATGGTGTATTTGTAAATACAAAAATTTGACAAGCCCTAGGGTGCTGTGTGGGTTTTGCACCAATTTACTTTAGTTTGACTGGGACAGTCTCGATAGGCCAATGTGGTTATTGTCTCTATATTCTAAATGTGTTAGGAAACTCCTAGGACTAGAAAGCTTTGGTTTGATTAAATGCGTTTTTCAATTATGTAAAGAAATTATAGTATTATTAAATTAAAATGATTAAGCGTTCCAAAGATGAGCTAATACTTTATTGAAATAAATATGATAAAAGAGAGAGTTTAAAGTGTCAAAATTGATATCCTCATGCCATTGTTAATAAAGAAGAAACTAATTACCATTTGTCTAGCTATCTTCTGGTTGAAATGCACAATGCTTATACTTGCCACATATAACTTATATATATATTATATATATATATATATATATATATATATATATATATATATATATATATATATATATATATATATATATATATATATATATATATATATATATTTTATATATATATTATATATATTATATATATATATATATATATATATATATATATAAAATCATCTTACCTAAACTGTTAACTTTAATCGCCAAGCATGAGAGTTAGAAAAGTTCGAGATAACATCTTCAGTTTTTATGTCAATATTTCGACGTATGCAGAGGACGGCAAGTTCAATAAGCCTTTAATCTCCAATAGTATTTCTCAAGTAGGTTTTCAGAAGTCTTAACCCTGCTCAGGTAGCCCTCTTTAAAAATCACATAGTTGGTAGGCGTTGGTCAAATTTTTCACGGTTTACTTAACCTTATTTAAACCTTTTTTTTGATAAACTAGGTTATTGTTTGATTATATTTGATGCATACATCTTCAAAGGGATGACTGAGACAAACTTTGATGAAAACAAAATTTTTTTAAAACCTTTTATAAAAACACAATGTTACTTTTTTTAAAGAAACCCCCCCAAAAATACCATATTTTTTTAATATATAATAAAAAAAACATAAAACTTCTTTTTAATTAAAAATTTTATGCAAATAAGCAAAAAATGTGTAGAATCATCGATATTTTCATCCACATCGCCATTTATGACTCTACTGCCTCTAAGAAATGAAATGAAAGTGAGCTCTAATTTTTTTTATGTATAAATGAAATATTTCTATCTCATATGCAAATATATTACAGGAGAATTTTAAGAGTATGTATCTATATATATATATATATATATATATATATATATATATATATATATATATATATATATATATATATATATATATATATATATATATATATATATTTATATATATACTCTTTATATATATATATATATAAATATATACATACTTTGCTTACCACACCACACTACCCTGTATATCATAACTATATACCTCATAACACCATATGCCATATATATAACCACATATATATATTATCCACCACTGCGCACACCTTCCCACATATATACTATATATATATATATATTTCCACTCACTGCATATATATATATATGCTCTTGATCACAAAAACCCAGATCTTACCTTTCTTACTATCTATATATACATATATATATATATATACAGGGTTGGGGATTTTTTGGAGGATCAAACAACCTATGAAGTGACGAGGTACTTGCACAATCCTCATCGTCATCAATCTCAACCATATTTCTAATTTTTCTTGAAGTAAGAACTAACTCTCTTTTCCTTTTGTTCATATTCATATTTCCAAAACATTCCTCTATTTTTCTAACAAATCCATCACTCTCTACAGAGTCATATTCCACGTCATCCTCACTTTCACAGTCTGAGGATTCAAAAAGAGAATTCCCTTCCAAATATGAATTATATATATATATATATATATATATATATATATATATATATATATATATATATATATATATATATATATATATATATATATATATATATATATATATATATATACTATATATATATATATATATATATATATATATATATATATATATATACATGAATATGTTTAACTTTATTATCCTCTTTCACACACCTATATATGTATATATATATATATATATATATATATATATATATATATATATATACATATATCTTTTCCGTATAAATATATATATGGTTGAGCATCGGAATTTTGGGTACCGCACCGCATTAGAGTATGCAAAGCACTAGAGTTAGTTCACCACGCACCGCACCTCAAAAATTATTTTTGTCACGCCACACCGCACTAGAATAAGCACACCACGCACCGCACCTAAAAAGATTATTTTTGTCACCGCACCGCACCGCACCACACCTCTATGTTTCGATGCGCATTGCGTTTCGCACCGCACCGCACATCACCTCTATAATTTAAAATCGCACCGCACCGGGTCACTGAAATTATGTACTGCACCGCACCGCACCATACCGCACCGTACCGCATCAAAATAAGCGCACCACGCACCGCACCGCACCCGGTGCGTCAGCCAACACTATAAACTGCACTACACTAAACATACATAAAGGGTATCCGTCGGTAATATATACCACAGAGAAAAACATAAACGGTAGACGTTGGTAAATTCTACCACAAACTTCCCCCCACGGAGCCCACAGTGCAGCTAAGGTGGATTTTATGTGACAGCAATATCTATTACCCCCTAACTCCCCCAATTCTCCAATTTCACCCCCATATCTCATGACGTAATGATTTTAGAAGGAAAAAACAAAAAAATTGCTCTAGGCGTTGGTAATTTTTACCCTCGGCTACCTGAGCAGGGTTAAAGAAGAAACTCTATGTACTTGCAACAGTTAAGAAAATCCTCACAATACAAATTAGCTCCCTTTGATATTATTGATCAGAATAAAATAAAATTTATGCTCAAAGAAGAAGTAAAACATTTTATAAAAGCTAAAGAAAATATTACATTAATTTCAGATTCTGATGAACAAAATGATGATCAAAATGATCAGTCTCATACAGATTCACATGAAGAATCTGAAAATGAAACGCCGGATATTGAGAAAGAAATACATTCAATTTTCTGGAAGTGCTTTGATGACATGCTACAAGAAAAATCGTCAGAAGAAAATGAAGAATATTCAGATACAATCAAACCAAAGTGGAACTAATCAAAAGGAGTTTTCGTTGATGCTCTGCAAATGCGTAGAAGCAGCACAGTGATGAAAAAAAAACATGAATTAAATACTATTCAAACTACTGACTCGATAATATTTTGCGCTTTTTAAGCATTGGAATCGGATGCTGATCCACTGTTATGGTGGTAAAAAAAAAAGAAAAGCTCTTTATCTACAGTTTCATCTTACATGAATTTACGCTTTAGAAAATATCTGCTACTTGCTCTACCTTCCAAATTGTATTTTATGAGAGGTTATTTAGCCAAGCAAGAATATTTATACAAGTAAGGAAATCGACTTTCTCCAACTTCTTCAGATGAAACTCCTGTTTCTTCATCATAATTTAAGAGCATTTGATTTTAAATATTAGAGAATGGTTACCTAAATAGCAATGCATAAGCTATTTAACTTTCCTTTCACTGACTTTGTGTTTAACAATATAATTTAATTTTCTCAAAAAATTCTACTGTGGTAATCTGCAGTATCAAGAGATGGTTACATGCACCTTATAATATATATATATATATATATATATATATATATATATATATATATATATATATATATATATATATATATATATATATATATATATATATATATATATATATATATATATATATATATATATATATATATATATATATATATTTATATATATATATATATATATATATAAATTATATATATATATATATATATATATATATATATATATATGTATCAATATCTAACTATCTTACAACTTTTTTCTGTATGCTATAGCATATATATATCTCTCTCACTCATCACATATAACATAACTATCATATATGTATATACCGTACCTAGACACCTCTATATATATACTCATCCTCTCCCTTCCTTTCTTATATATATATATATATATATATATATATATATATATAGTTTCAAATGTTAGTTTGTTAAAACTTAAAAGCTCTTTAATAATTTAAAGATTAAGGATATATATCATAATTTTTTAGTCTTTTGGTCAGATATGGCATGTAGTTTAAAAGTTTTATTTTACCAATTTCATTTACCTATTTCTGTATTGCATTTTTAAAGCTAGATTTATCAAAAGTGTATTTTTTGTTAGGGGTAGTCATTTTGGATATCAAACCTTTTTAAGTTGTTTATCAAAATAATTAGTCAATTTAGTAAATGGTGTCATATAGGCCTATTCATATTATTATTATATATTATTATAGTTATAATATTAGTTATTAGTTTGACTTAATATTATCACTACAACAAAAAAATATTAAAATAATTTTTTTACACTTTTTATATATAAATTTATTTCATTAAATGTCTCATTATTACTTTCAATGAATTATAACTATTTTTATTTTCAAAACTACCTTTTAAAAATATAGGTCTCCGGCCGGAGAAAGCCGGAGACTAGTGGTCTCCGGCCGGAACTCTAGCCAAGCCAGAGCCGGAGATTCGGTGCATCCCTAATATATATTTGTTCGCAAATGGAGCTTAAAGAAATATGTATATTTTAGTGGTACTATTGCTACTTCAAGACTATTTTTCATTAAGATATAAAGTGTATTATATAAATGCCAGATATTTTAATATTGCTAAAATATCCAGGACATACTTTACTAAAAATTTCTTTAATTCTTTAAAATATTCTTAGGAAATTAAAAAAGTGTGAAATATTTTAAAATTTATTAAAAGTTAATTTAATATTAATATATCTGTCGGTAACTTATATATACATATAGATATATATATATATATAACTTATATATATATACTCTTTATATACATACTACTATCTTATATATATATAAATATATACCCTATATATATATATATATATATATATATATATATACCGTATATATATATATATACCGTATATATATAT
>JABUQX010039488.1:0-20000 GCA_015478945.1 Trachelipus rathkii
ATTTTGCCTGACCGAATGGTTGCTATCCGTTACTTTTGCTCTTCTCTATGAAGTTTTGTCAAATTTTAATGAATTTACAAATAAAAAAGGTTTACCATTCCTTCCATGTCCAGGTGATTCTTACCTCGAACACTTAATAATTCTTTTTTTAGATCTTGGAAAGCAAGGTAATATTTATTTTAAATCATACCACCTTAAATTTAGTAGGTAGAGTCAGAACAAAAGTTTGACATAATTTGTCTAAACGAACTCTAAATTTAGAGTTCGCAAAAGAAATGTAAGAAGCTACTACACACTGAGAAGAGAGTCCTCATATTTTAGTACATGTGGGTCATTTGATGGAGGATTTACAGAAGTATTTGTGTAATCATTTACTTGCAATAGAAGTAGGAAGTATTCCTCTTATGTGGGACACACAACTAACACTTTAGAAAGGCGAATTATGCAACATTAGGTATACAACCAGTTAAAATTATGGGGAGCTAGTTACATTAATCATGAACACAATCTACCTCCCTCCATCAAGTTGTAAATTGCTAGTTTGCTTTAAAATTTTATTTCAAGATGGTAATTTCAACTATCTTTTCATTATTTGTGAATTTCTATTTTAATAAAAATTAAGGGCGAGACATCATGTGAGTTGTAAGATGAAATGAATGATCTGAATGTCTTATGATATTATGAGTGCTTTGCAGGTAGCACTAGTATCCATGGATACTTGGCCTGTATTTGCAAAATAAATGGTAATTTTTTTTGTTATATTGTTATCAATATTGGAGTCAGAAAAATTTAATGTAATTATTTTGTTTTTATGATTTTTTAAATATTTTTGTAAACTGCATTATTAATAGTTAATTACACGTGATCATAAACAAAATATTTGGTATATAAATATTAAGCTTTAATTTATTAAGTAATAACTGAATATTCTGAATTTGATTTCCCTTGACTTTCCCTGACCATTCGCCAATTTTTCCCATGACCGGCATGATCGTTCTTGTTGGCGTATAAAATATTCTATTAAATCATTATTGCACGCCTATTTACTGCAGTTCAGACGCTGATAGAACTGCACGAGACCGTGAGGAGCGTTCTTCATCATCGGGATGGATCAGAAGAACGAGCGTATTTTTTTAGTCATCAGTCCTTATATCTTTCGCTCATAGCCGTCCCAACGCACTTCTTTTTTCTCCCAAAAGTAAACAGTTTATTTAATTATAAAAGGAAATAAATAAAAGCTGTTACAATATGGACTAGGTTGAAATAACATCCACTTGTTGATCTACTAAAGTTCCTAATGGGGAGATTTAGGTTACCTTTTCTTCTTCGAAGGCATCTGAAATTTTTATTTTCTATATGCTGTCTTCTTCTGGCAAATGCTTTCAGTGTTGCATCTTTCTTTTCTGTTCTCTGCTCTTCAAATGTTGTATAGATCTGTATGAATAATTTTCTTTTTTCAATCCTTTTTTTTATTCTTCTCCTTCTTCTTTGAGTTTTCTGTTTTGACTCTTTGAAGTGTTCTTCATATCTCCTATGGGCAAGCTCTTACATTTGTCACATTTATGAGTAATATGAACTTTTAAATGAATACTTTCATGAGATCTTATACTATTGTGCACTGTTCTTTGATAAATCAGCAGACTATTGTTCTTTCAGATTCTCCACTAAAATTGCTTAACTTTATAAAAATACCCTCTTCCAGCTGTGCTGATTTCCATGCGGAATATTAGTTCGCTAATTTATAATTTGCCAACAATTCCAACATATACATTGATTTCCCAGGGTACTATAGAGAAAAAGCCTAATACAAGTCTTGAGAAAGACATCACATCTTCAAAAAGTATTTAGAATTTTAATTCAAGGGTAGGAATGAGCGCTTCACTGCAGAAGTAGATGTGTAGTTGTTGCTTTTGCTTTCCTAGAAATTATAGGGAGCAGTCAGCATATGTGTATATCATATATTTTACATTCTCATATCATTTCGGCCCCCTTTATATACATATTAGTGAAAAAAGCTACCGGCACTACCTGGAAACATTAATTTTAATGTTTTCCCCTATATCACGACCCTGTAACATCATCTTTAAGGCAAAAAGATGAAACTGATTGAATAAACTGATTTTGGTTGGTTAATAATAGAACACACAGGGTCATTTACAATCGGTGGAGTATGATTAGAAGTTGATTGGATGGCATGAATTTTTAGTGCAACACACTTCACTAATCTATCTGTATTATAGAACACGAAGAAAAGCACATATTTTCAATGGATGGTGGTCCTGCTGAGTTTTTGATTATTCAATTGAGCTTTCCACCTTCTTGGACTGTGGCAAACTTTCGGCTTTGGGCGCCCGATTTTGGGTAAAACATAAAAAATACATGTTAGTATCAGATCAAGTTCTTTTTACATACTTTACAGTATGCCTTGGAACTATCAGGTCCCTTAACCCAACCACTGATAAACCGTGGGTTTCAGTTTGGAACGTCCACAAACACTGTCGTTTAACAAGTTAGTTCTTTTTTTGTGTTGAAATCATTTAATAAACTACATAATTAAACCTTTAAATACAGAAACAAAATTTCCTAAACTTACTTTCCTCAACACTTCAAAATAAATAATAGAATGTTGCCTAAAAAAAAAAACATGCACAAGAAAGATATAAACAGCATTAAGTCGATAAGTCAATTACAGTAATCCATATACACGCAACCACCGTTCAATACAAAAGCGATGCAATTTGGAAACAACCTCTAAGATACAGAACATTAAAGATATAGTTAGAATCTAGTGGACTAAATAAATTAAGAAGAAGAGAGTACCACAGATTGTTTATGGAATGTATTCTACGCCCAACCTTTTCATTCACCTTATCAATACATTCTCATTATTTCCAATATATCAGTCGGTTAAAATAAAATAGATACATCTAAAAATATGCAACTTGGTCCATAGCTCATGAAACATCATTGTTTATGTATTTAAATTTACAACCTGCACTTTTCTTGGAATTTCAGGGGAGTTCTCCTTTCGATTATAACAGTTTAAATATCTGTTTCCCTGATCCCTGTACACATTTTGTTTTCCCCCTGATCCTTTCCAGAAAGTGTGAACTCTCTTGTCTTTTTATTAAGGTGTAACTCTAATCACAAAGGTTGCCAAATATATAAAGAATAAACTTTATTAATAGAGAATGTTGCAAAAATAAAACATTGGAATAACAAAGTAAATCCTAAAATTGATGCTGATACTAATTTGCACTAATTAGCATTATTACCGTTCTAAATTTTGTTCTTTTGATTAAAAATTAATGTTATAATTAATTTAAGAAAACCATTTTCCCTTATATCCATTTATTTTGTAACAATGTACATATTATTTGTATTCATCATACCCTGCCAACAAATTTTTTTGCTTTGTGGATTTACTCTTGGAGATTCCTAATTTTTTTGCTTTGTTTCATTTTTGCATTTATTTTGGCTTGAGCTCTGGGAAAGACAGCGTGGGAGTGTTAAACGTAAAGCCATTAGTTTCCTCTCTCCCCTCTTTTCCAATATCTTCACGCTTTGTACTGAAAATGGCTGCAACTCCACAAGCTTTTCTTTATTTAGTGTTTATTTTTTACTTTGGTGTTGTAAGGTGCAGTGATCGTAATTACAAATTCAAAAAATATTTGATATATACTATATTCATTAATCATATTTGTGTTACTATAAGTTATATATATATTATTATTATATATAATTATAATTATATAATTATAATATATATATATATATTAATATATTGGTAATATATATTATATATATTATATATACTATAATATAATAGTAATATATATATATATATAATTATATATACTGTATATAATATATATATATATAATATATTTATTATTATTATTATATATATATATATATATATAATATCTATTATATATATATATTAATATATATATATATACCGTAAAATGGGGCAATTCAGTCCACATGGGGCATTCGTCCACATGGGGGCAATTCGGTCCGCAGTGGCCTCAAAATAGCTTGTACAGTGTTAAAATACTGTTTAAGAGATGTAATATAAATGTGGTTTATTATGTCTTATGTATCTATTTTATGAAACTTTAATTTAAGTCCATTGTGTTTTGTTGATATTTTTTTTTTTGTCCTGAGCACTGATAATAAGGATTGGGGTAAATTCTTTAGGCTTATTGCTAAGATCGATTACGGTCAAAATAATTGTGACTACATTATTGTACGAAGATTATAGGTACTTAAAAATAGTTAGGATGGGGGTGGTTTTTGGATGCAACCAGTGATCGATTCCTGAGGGCCATGTGTTTGGTGTGATTGTGTAGTTATTAACTGATTATTAGTATTGACAATGCTAGGAATCCGATGCGCGGAAGCGTAGTTGTAAATTATGTTCTGTTGGAGTTGTTTATAGGTTGGTGGGTAAGGTGGTGTGTATTCCTGTTGCTAACCGTTGTTGAGTAGGAGGGTTCTAAGGGGTGTTTAGTTTCCGTTGTGGGTCTTTGAGGGAGGGTGATTTGGGTCACATGTGTGGGAGAGATGTTCATGTGTGGTGCATAGGTAAATGAGTTCTAATATTTTTGGGGGTTTTTGTTTAGTGGAGAGGGTTGTTGATTGCATGGCAAAAGCTTCCCTTTTAATTTATGTCCAGGCCGCTGAGAAGATTCTGAAAAGGATGGAAGGATTTGAGGGTGTGAAACAGGTAAAGCTATTAAGAGAAGTGCCAAGTTCTAATTGTTGTAAGTATTCTTTGGGTGATGTTGTGTGGCTATATTTACGTCTGGATTTGCTGGGAAATGGAGACTTGATGTCATCTCGCATATGAGTGATATAGTTTGGTGGATTGGGTGGGTAGGGGTGGCAGGTCCTGCTGTGAACAAGTTGAATTAGTAGGGAGAAAGAATGGCGCCCTGTGGGATGCCATTTTGGTATATTTTTAATAGTTTTTTATGACCAGTTTTTTTTGTGGAGGGACTTTGGCAAAACGTTTGGTGAGAAAGTTAGCGAGCCATTTTTTTTCAAGACCCAAGAGGCTTGATTGTAATGATTTTTTTGAATATAATGAATGTGTGGGAACAGTGCCAAAAGCTATGTTAATGTCGATTTGCTGTGAGTATGGAGTCTGTGGGCTGGGGATTGGGTTGGAAGCCATCTGATGATGGTGTTGGGTGAGGGAGGTTAGGGGCTGTAGTTGTAGAAGGTTACTTTTAAATCCGTGTTGGAAAATTGCTGGGAAGGTGATGAAGGGGTGGAGATTTCTTGTTTAAATATTAAGTTTCTCAGTTTTACTAATAGAGGAGCAGCGAGAGAAATTGGGTCGATAAGAGGAGGGGACGTTTGGGGGTCTTTTTGTAGGTTTGTAGTTTTTGGAGTATAAATGGCTGTGTTTCCAGATTGAGGGTATATAATTGAACTTGCCAGGATTTTCTGTTGAATGATCTCTGGGATAGACTGAATTGCCTTTTTTTCCACGTGTAGTGTCTGTAAATGTAGGTTTGGAATGGTCTGGATCCTGTTGCTTGGTAAATTTTTAGGGTTTTGATTAGTTTCTGATATCCCTGTTTGTTTGTGTAAAGGGGGTGGGGGTTTGTGTCTGAGGGAAGTTTGCTGACAGTTTGGTTTTTTTATTTCCGTATTATTGGTTTACAAGAGGGGTTGGTTTACAAGAAATGTTAGCGTAATGTTTAGCGAGACTGTGTGATTGTTGTTTTGGGGAAGGGGGGAGTTATTGGATACAAGGATGGGGATTTGTGTGAGGGAGGGGGGTTTGTTTTGCGTGAGTTATTTCAATTTTTTTGATGACTTGCCAGTTTTCTTATTGTCTATGGTGCGAGATAATTACTTTGTAGGTATTCTAAAAACTTATTGGTGGTGTTTGGTGATTAATCGAGGTTGGAGCATTTGGCGTATTGTAGGCCTCTTGTTTAATTGGTTTAGTATGGATTTGTGTGGGGTATATGGACTTTGATTGTTTTTCAGACGGGAGTTTCCTCGTTTAATGAGTTGGCTAATTTTGGGGGAGATTTGGGGTTAATGGATTTTCTGTGGCCTTTGGTATGTAGAGGTTGGCTGATTTGATAATTATGTTTTTTGTATGAAATAATGGAGGATATTGCAAAGGCATTATTGTGTCGTGGAATTGGGCATGGGTGTAATTATGGGTTTCGATATGGTTGGTGAATGCTGGCCAGTTGAGCTTTTTTTTATGTTATGTTGTACAATTTTTGATCTCTTTTTGAAAGGTTTGATCCGGGGGGACACAGTTGAGGAGAAATCAGGCACGGATCCAGGTGGGGTGGCCTGAGTGTAGGAGTCGATTAGTGGTTGTTCAGGTTAGTCATGTAGGATTTAATTGAGGGGTACAGAATGTGATTGGTCTGGCGCGAGGTAGGGGGATTGGGTTTGCTTGGTGGTTAAGCGGATTCTATTGTAATTCCTGTATATCTCATGTATCCCCTCTCACCAGGAGGTAGCTGCCGATGGCCATCAAGGTCGATATTATATATACTATATTATAATCATATATATATATATATATATATTAGTATATATATATATATATATATATATATTATATATATATATATACATATATATATATATATATATATATTTATATATCGGTAATATATAATTATATATATTATACTTATATATATAGTATATATAATACCGTATTATATAATATAACTTACTTATATAATATATATATATTATATATATAATATATATATATATATATTTATATATATATATATATATAGCTATATATATCAATTATATAGTATATATTTATATATATAATTAAAAATTAGCATCATAAAATATTGTAAATTTTAATTGAAATTAAACAAGGGTTTCCCAGCTATAAAAAAGTTTGGGAACCCTGATATATAAGCAACTTTTCCACTTTATTTTTATCGATTAAAGTATATCTATGCTAAATCATATAAATAATATTCAATTATATAATATATATTAATATATATATCTATAATATATATATACTATATTATAATTATATATATATTATATATATATATATATATATATATATAGTATATATTATATATATATATATATATATATATAATATATATATACTCACTATTTATATATATATATATATTATATATACTATATAATAATATATATATTTATTACGGTATATTACAGCAAACATCATCAAAGTAACATGAATGAATTATATTAATTATCTGTAACTGATTGTTAAAAGGGGGATACAAATGCTCTGATTGTTACGAATTACTAAAAGGAATCTTCAACTAAACTGTGATGACATTAATTGTTTTTGAATATTCAGATATCTACATACTCCAACCACATCCTTAAAATAAAAACAAAAATAATGAAGTATTCTTTCATTAGTATTCAATTCCTTCAGTTTGTAAGACAACGTAGAAGTAATAAATTTCAACATTGTCAAAATATATAAATCGGCCTGAAATGGAAAGTATAACACATTTATTTCTAAATTTTTTTATCAATTTTAATTGGGCCAACCATTAAGAAAAAATAAAAAAAATAAAAATAAGTGTTTAATTCATTATCAAAAAGATTTATAATTTACAAAACTTTCGAAAACAGTTACAAAAAAATTATTTTACATTTAGCTATTTTGGTTTTTCAATATCGTTACCTTGAAATTTAATAATACTGTAAAACTTGTTTATTGCATTGAATAATTTGTTTATATATACATTAAAAAATTAATATTTCAAAACTATTTTCCAGCCATCTTCAATATAAAAAGTATTAAAAACTAAACGAATACTGATTATTGAAGCGAATACAAACTATGCGGAATAAATGAGGGAATTTAAATGAAAAGAATAAATTAAATCTTAAATACTTTAGCTTCATAAATTTGAAATAGAAATAATCCACTAACAACAAAATTCACTATTAATTTATACCATTAAATTATTTAAATTAATTAAAATTGAAGTGAAAGAAGTTACGAAATAAGCTGGAGCAACGACCACAGTTGTGACAGTGAAAGAATGCTTTAAAGGGATAAGAACCTAGAAGAGGGACTTTACAAAACCAATATATTATATAATATTAATATATATATATTATATATATATATCTAATATATATATAATATATTAGTTATACTATATTATATTATTACATATATAATATATAATATATAATATATATATAATATATATATAATATAGGCCTATATATATATATATTATATTATATATATATATATATATATATTTATATATATAATATTATAATAATTTACTAATAATATAATATAATTATAGTATAATATATATATATATTATATTATATATATATTATTAATATATTATACCGTATATATATATACATTATATATATATATTATATATATATGTTATATATATTATATATTATATAGTATTATATATATATATATATATATATATATATATATAATATTATATATATATATATATATATATTATATATATATATATCTATATATATATGAGGGGGAGAGTATATATTAGAGTGATGCACTGTATCATAAAAGAGGCATAACTGATACTGATTTTTTTTTTAGTGCCGATACTGTACTTGTAATTATAATAAATACACAGTAATAAGATAGAAGATTTGTGTACTGCTATTAAATTTCATTCCCTCTACAACCAATACCTTAGCCATTTATTTCACATTTGGTTGGGCCCTTTTTATATTTACTTTTTATAAATTAAATACGTATCCCTTAGGAATTTAACTGCAAATATACCGCAAGTTCGTCAACCCGGAATTCAGAAAAAAATGGTTGCAAGTTTTTTGTGTTTTAAGTTAGCCCGTAACTTAAATAAACTATAAACACTTACACTATTTAGTTATATATTATGTGTTTAATATGAAAGGTAAATCCAAACTTAATAAAGAGAAGAATCGGACAAAAATATTAAAAGTTTAACTTTTTAATAAAATTAAAAGATAAAAAAAACAAACTCGAGCTTGGCAATTTCAGAACCACTTAAACAAAGATATATAATTTACTCCCATATTTTTGGTTGACACTAGTCTGAAATGAGCTTCCTACACCGTGTTAGTGAGTAAGTATAAGAAATGAATAATTAGCAGCGATTGCCAGATTACTGTTTTTTGTTAATCTGGCATACTTTAGGCTACTTTTTTTCGTTTTGTTGTTGTGTTGCATATGTTTATTATGCGGTTTCTGATTGCCTCCGGGAGTCGGGATTCCATGTGGTTGTCTGAGTTCGATTGGGGCCACCCCCAGTCAAGGTGAAGGGGGGGTTGGCCCCCAACTGGAAATGGCGAGAAGGGATGAAATTTGAGTTTGAGAGCACAGGAGAGAATGAAATGAAATAGAGTCCTGAAATATTAAATTAAGTGACGGGAGGCACATTGTAACAGAGTCAGAGTTTGGACTCCGTGAGCAGACTGAATTGCCTGGCTCCACTGCATATTCACGGTCAATGAGAAATGTTTTATATGTTTTTAATGATGTATGTAAATCTCTAATTTTAGGGTTCCAAGAACCCTCAATTATGAGCTGAAGATTCCCTTGAGTGGGGTCTACACTGAAAATAGCACTAGAGCTACATGGCAACAGAATAGAACATAGGAAGATATGGAATGGAATGGAATGGAATCTGAAAAATTTCCTCCTGTGAAAACACATGATAGCAGACAGTGATGATGTGAGACATTATCATTGTCTGCTGCATGATTTGTTTCTTTTGTTTCAATCGGCAGAAAACTATATTAGAATTTTTTTATTTTGAATTATTTATATATTGTGAAATAGTTTTAGAATTAAATTGTAGAGCGAGCGATAATAATTAGTAACATTCAAGAAAAAGATAAATTATATATTGTGAAGAAACAGGGAGCGAAATAAAATTGAGATAATAGAAGAACCAAACTTGAAGAGATCTAAAGGGAAGAGTGAAATAACACTGTTTCATATCATCCTTGTGTATAAATTATTAATTATTATAACGTGACTAATTTATATTTCTGACTTGTGTGGACGATACTGATTGTACGGACTATACTAATAGACCACTAACATATTATATTATCATCAACACGTCAGTATCTCACGTCATAATCAAAGATATCATCATAAGATCATAAGGTAATTATACATTTATATAATAGTAGAGTAGAGATTATAATTAGAAATAGATAGAACATTAGGGATAGATAGAGTATTACAAATTGCAAAAACAAAATTAGTTAGTAAATTAGTGGTATACTTGCATTTATTTTTATCAGTGCGCAACTCTGCTAATGTAAAATAGGTAAAATGGGCGGTGAAGATGAAGAACATAAGAAGTGTGACGAAGTTAGAATAGTTGGAAAATGTCCAGTGTTCTCTGGAAAGAAAGAATTATGAGTAAGTTGGAGGAGAAAGGTGAGATATTGGGCGGAATTAAATGCAAACATGCGAGAAAAAGGGATTAATGATAAGTATCCTATTGGGAGGGGTGAAGCGAGGAATTTGACAAGAAATATTAAGTGTGAGTTTATCAAACGAGGGACGGGGTGGAAGTTTAATCCTGAAGCTTTAGGAATAGGTATAAGTTGGATAAACAAGTGGAGAGGTTCAATAGTGTTCTAAATGTATTGAAAATTGATAGAAGAGAGGAAGAAAGCGTGAAAGAATATGTGATACAATATGAAAGAGTGATGTGTGAAGCGAACTGTTTAGGGATGAGTGAGTGGGGTAAAGACGTAAAAGGAGCGCATTTATTGTATACAGCAAGAGACTTAAAAAATGGGAAGAACAGATTATTATAGGTGGATGTGGTGAAAACGAATTGGAATACGAGAATATTAGAAAGCAAATGTTAAGAATATTTGAGGATATAAAAACTGAGAGTGAGGATATACAAGGGAAAGAAAGGAAAAGGAAGAATTGTAGTGCGTAAGAAACAGACAAGGTATGGACGAAATAACGAGGGCAGTGTATAAAAGAAGAGAAGTAAGTAGAGATGAAAAAGAACAAGTGTGTTGTGAGAGGAATAATAAGGTTATAGATGTAAAGAACACAACAGAAGGAGCGCAGAAGAGTGAAACACAAGGAGAAATGGAAGAAAGAATTAAATGTTATAAATGCGGAGGGATAGGACATAAGGGTTGGGAATTGAAGGGATTGAGATGTTTCAAATGCATGAAAGATGGGCATATGGCGAGAGATTGTGAAGAACAAATATTTTGTTTTTGATGTGGGAGAAAGGGACATGCATCAATACAGTGCCAGACAAGCGTGGAGAATATTAAGAAATGCATAATGTGTCTAAATGGGGACACGAGGAAAATGACTGTTGGTGGAATGAAAAAAAGGGAACAAAATGAAATGGAATAAAAAAGGAGAAGGAGAATATCTATTTGAATGAGAACAGAGAAGAAACAAATAGAAGAATTTGAAGATTGTAGATGGAGAAAAAGAAGAAATGGATGAGTTGCTAATTTTAAATAAAAGAGCTATAGTAAATGTGAGGTGACAGTAAAGTTTATGTAGAATTATAACTTAATTCAGAAGTATAAGAAAGAAGGAGAAAAATGTTTTAATAAAAAAGAAGAAAAAAGGGGTCTTATTATGAAGAAAGTAAAGAGTGATCAAAATAAAAATGAAAATAATATACAGGTAGTGAGAGAGAAGAACAGGAAAGATACAAATGGGTGATAGTCACATAGATGATAGTAGGAATGAATATAGTAGTGATGTAGTGTGTGAGGAAGAAGATGAGGAAACACAACAAGGTAAAATGGTGTACATTACGAGTCAAGCAAGTGCAATAGTGTATAAGATATGGAATATGTGTGATGAACTTATGGAAGAAATTAACTTGAGAAAGAAATGTAAGTATAAAAATGTAAGTGCAAGAGTGTATAAGATGTGGAATATGTGTGAAGAATTCATGGAAGAAATGAACTTGGGAAAGAAATGTAGGTATAATAATGTATTCTGAGTAGAAATGAGAGTTGTGTGAGTTAAGTGATGATTAATATGTTTCGGTGTTTGAAGAAATATTAGGAGGATAAAAGAGATGGAAGAGAGTGGTGTGAGACTGATAGCAGACAGTGATGATGTTAGACATCATCAATGTCTGCTGCATGAATTGTTCTTTGTTTCAATTGCAAAAACTATATAAGAATATTTTTATTTGAATTATTATATATGGGAAATAGTAAAAATAGTATTAAATTGTAGAGCGAGCGATAATAATTAGTAACAGATTCAAAGAAAGAGAAAATATATATTGAAGAAACAAGGGAGTGAAATAAATTGATAATAGAAGAACCAAACATTGAAGAGATCTAAAGGAAGAGTGAGAAATAACATACTGATTTCATATATCCATTGTTGTATATTAATATTGTTATTATTTTTATACGACTGTTGTAGAGGGGATCATATTTCTCCCAGAACCCAATTTTTATATTAATTCACGAAATTAGGAATTATGGATAAATTGGTTGTTTTTATCATTTAATGATTATTTCCACTTTTGAATTGAAGGTTTGAGAAAATTGAATTAAGTTAATTCAAATTTTGCTTAATTTAATCCCATCAGATTTACAGCGTAGATTTATGATTACGCCACTTAGGTGTGCATGAAGTATTAATTATTTTTTTTTAATTTATTTATGCAGTACTATACTTTTGTTCATTTCACTGTTTCACAGCATCTTTTAGAAATCTTTAAAAAGTATTCTATGTATATAACAGCTGTCTGCAACCAAATATGGTACAAAAACTTCTAGTTAGAGATGTACTTTTATCATCATTGAAATTATTAACGAAATTATAACTAGAATTTATAAGGTATGATTATGTTATGAAGATGTTAGGAAATAAGTATTTAATATCTCGTACTAATAATTATTAGATATATGATAAAGTTACATATTGATGTTTAGGTTTATAATAGTTTTTATGTCTTTTTGTGAGTAGAATCTCTCCATTCAAAGATACATAAAACCCCCTCACAGATAATTGACCATATTAATAGGTAGGTCTTCAGTGTATTATTTTTGTTTATGAATGCTAATCATGCCTTTTACGCAAATATCTAATTCACGCAGAATAGATTTAATTCAATAATTTAGTTTAATACATATAAAGTTCAGGTTCAATTAAAAATTAAATTTAAACAATTGAATATAATAAATTTACTATTTTCATGGATGGAAAATACCTAATTGTTTATTTTTATGTTTGGACTTTTTTATGTTGGGACGTTTTTATGTTGTGACGTTTTTATGTTTGGAAGTTTTATGTTTGAAAGTTTTTATGTTGGAGATTTTTATGTTTGGACTTTTTTATGTTGGGACGTTTTTATGTTTGGAAGATTTTTATATGTTTGAAAGTTTTTATGTTGGAGATTTTTTTTATTGAGAAAAAAAAGACCAGTTTCATGTTTTGTTGCTTTAATGTTATGTTAACATTTGGAATCCTAGTCATTGTTTCAAAAAACTAGAGAGGCACATTTCTAATTCCTAACAATCTATCGTAACCTTGGACATAATTTTTTTGCCGGAACTTTGGGGATCTTTTGAGAGGCAAGTTTTTAAGAAACGGAAAATTGGTTCTTTTATTACGTTAACAGTTTTTAGTCTTGGGTATTTATTTTTTTCAAGGGTCTTGAAATTTTAAATATTATTATATTAGGTGCAATTTTATTTCAATATATTAGTGATGGGCCGGATAGTGAATTGGCCGGATACCGGATATCCGGCTAGAAGTTAAAACGGATACCGGATATCCGGTCGGATATCCGGCAGTCTGTTATATAGCGTCGGGCGGGTGACTTGTAAATAAAAAAAATAAAAAATTTTTTTGCTCATTTACTACACAAGTTTTTAGATATTCTTTAATTTCAGATATCTTTAAATTCTTAAGACGAAGTTTTTTATATATTTTTGAAAAATATAATTAATGTTATAGTCTATATCAATATCCCTTTAATGAATTTCACGTTTTGAAAAAATGTGAGTTTTAAACTTTGTTATAAAATGAAAAGTTAAGGACAGATTTTATTATATTTTTACAGTCAAAATTACAGTTGAGTATGTTAGCTTATAACTGGCAAAGTAAATTTAGTTCAAACATACCTACATAGTGGTTAAGCGCTGGCCTAACTTAGCCCGATTCACCCTGCCATAAAAATTGATGATGGGGATGATATTGGCCACTATTGCATATTCTTATTTTAAATATAGCCTATTATTATTGACATTTTATTCATGCTACATTTAAATATGAAAAAACAGTTAACATTATTTCAGTAAAAAATTAAAATAAAAAATTGAAATTTATATTGGATAATATAAATTCAAAAAGTGTCACAAATTTTGTCCCACGAATGGGGTGAATCGGGCCATTATTATTTTTATTCTATATTTTATTTAATAATAATGAATATATTTTTAATTACTTTTTACTAATTTTAATAATATGAACATTATTACTATATGAATAAAATTAAAATATATAAAATCTCTTATATAATAAAAGAGGAATTTAAAAAGATGGCCCATTCACCCCCATAGGTGTCCCAGATTCACGCCCGTTCAAGGTGATGTCTAAATGAGCTTTAATTTAACCTTTATAAACTATGATTATAGAATTACATTATATTTTTTTTGTGTTCTTATGACCGACTATAGGGCTTTAATTTTCAATCAGTGAAAAAAAAATTCCAAAAAGTGTATTAGGGAAAGTGGGGAGACGAAGTTATACCTAAAGTGGCCCACGCCACCCCGCCCGACGATAATATCCGGGAATTAATATATATAATATATTATATATATATATAATATATATATATATATAATTATATATAATATAATATATACTATATATATATATATATATATACTGGCCAGTCTCCAGATTAGGTGACCATGTTAATCTAAAAAAGCACTAGATCTACATATAACTTTAATAACATTTTTTGAATTCAGCGAACATGCAAATGCAGAGAAAATAAAAATTATAATTATTATTTATAAATAACTCCAAAAAATAAGTTATAAATCGTACGTTTCCAAACATTTAAACATGTACCCAATAATAAATAATACGTTTTTTTCTTTATATTCTTTTTCATACTTTTGGGGAAACTTTAATTAAATAATAGCAAAAAATTAAAAAATTAAAGAAAATAAAAGTTTAAAAAATAAAATTAAAATATTAAAATATTTAGATTGCATTATAGCTTTAGTTATATTTGAATGAGTCAGGTGCCGGTTCAGGTCCCAAAAAAAAAAAATTAATTCGCCTTTTAAATATCTTTATCTATCATCAGAGTATTTGTGAGAGTGTGTGTGTGTGGTGTGTGTGTGTGTGTGATGTGTGTGTGGTGTAGTGTGTGTGGTGTATGCAGCTGCTAACATTTGAAAGAAGAAATATTGGGGGATCTCATGATCTGTGGAAACGATCGAAAATTTGGGGATCGAGAAGAATTTCGTATATGAATTACCTTATTTATTATTTTTATTATTTTTTTTTATCTCACTCATATTTATTTCTTTCTTCATTTTCCTTCCCCTTTAACATGTGCGCTGATTTTCAAAATTGTTATCAGTTTTTACGTAGGCTCATCATTGTTTTTTAGATACAGGGGACAGCTAATTGGTAGGTGATATATATATATATATATAATAAATACTATGTATATATATATATTATATACATATATATATATATATCATAATATATATATATATATGAGTGGGCGCTTCCGCATTTAAGTCTCGCAATTCCTAAATTGTTCGCATACAAAATAAATTGAGAAATTGCGATTTCGATAAATGTTGAAAACTGGTTTTCGAAAATTGCAGTTAACGAATGCCGTTATATCATTCCGCAATTATAGCAACACCAAAAAATTGTGGAGTTCAGTGGATGCCAAATTTTATAGTCACATTTTTACACGTTTGGCCATTCTTTTGTATCGTCTGACAGCAGCACCGAAAAATGTTTTTCTTTTTTTTATTTAATTTTTTTTTTTTTTTTTTTTGCAAAGGATCATGTTTTATCAATATTATATATATGAGGAGTGTAAAATTTATCAATTTAATAAATGAATTGAGTGGTTGTACTATTAATTCGACCGATTCCAAATATCGATTAATATTTAGTTCTCGATTGTTCTATAAAGTTATAATCGATAGATATTGACCATTAACTTCGTAAGCCCGACTTTTCTTAATAGCAGACGTATATTTATTTCCAACATTGCATTTTATCAATTTTTTGCACAATTTTGTGCCCTGAAATTTGCTCTTGATTTTTATATTTTATCACTGAACGCGGGTAACTTTTTAAATCCTTCCATGTTTTTTATTTATTATAAATTTTTGAAGAACTTGCAGTATATAAGGTGGTAAATTAATAATACAATGCTTAAACACGTTTAAATAAGCAGTGGTAATTACTATTGTAGTAATTAATATTTAATAATAGTGAGAATAAATTGTGGTGGTAAAAAAACCATTAGACACTTGACTTGAAGGAATGTTCCAGCCCACCATAGCAATTCTTTTACCCAATATATTTTGTCCGATTTTTATATATATAATTATTATAATATTTTATATTCAAACTATATTTTTTAACACTATTACTTATGAACCGTGTCACCACCAAATTTTCAGATAAAATTTAACTGCTTTTCCAGAAGGCCGACTGCAGCCCGGGCGGGCACACAGGCAACATGCTAGTTTCCAAGCCCGTTATGCGTCACTTATACGTACACGTAAACGTCATTATGTCAGAGCGCCCATTGTTAAAATCCTCGTTTCGGAGAAATTAATATAACAGGTGCTGGTGCCTGCGGAATGATAAATTTGTTTACAATACAAATTTTTTTTACAAAATCATCTGTCGGAAATAGCTTGCCAAAGTTTTTTAATAATTTAATGTTAACTTTTATATAAGGATAACTAAATATATCGTATCATCGTCATAAATAGAACTTACATATATAGTATATAAGAGTTTTTTATAATTGTCAGCTGATCCGACCGGCGTGCTCGACCGTTTCCAAGGTGTTCAACTTTTTCCTTTCTCCAATTGGTTAAATGGTTGATTTTTTTCAATTCTGAAGAGTTTCCCGAGGTCCGTATTTTGCGCACGGTGCTGCACTCGGACTTCTGGACGCAGCTTGTTTGTAGCAGTCAAGCATAAAAATGATAGATAAATATATAATCATTGGTTACCCAATAGGAAATATTAAAAACAGTATTATATATAATATATATTATATATATATATTATTATATATATTATATATATTATATATTATCTATATATCTATACTTATATATATTATATTATAGTATATATATAATATTTCAAGATTTTTGTATATTATTCTCCCGAAACAGGAAGAACGCTATCTAGGTGAAGTATTATTCGTTTATCCAGCGCCGGGATAACAATGATATCCGGCCGGATACCGAATAGTCAAAACCTTGTCGATGAGGCCGGATACGGATACGTTGCCGGGATACCGGCCACATCCCTAATTTCATTCATTGTCGTGGTTGGAGTGATAGTTCCAACTTTAGGTTTCAAATTTCAATTCACCTGTCGTGGTTTGGAGGATAGTTTTCAAATTATGTTTTCATAGAGAGGATTTATGGAATTCTTTCAATTTCTTAACTTTTCAAAAAATTAATAATAATAGTAAAGCCTTTATTAGTTTATATGAATTGATTAATCGGACTTGATTATGTTCTGAATTCTTTGGAATTTTGTTACTTTTGTTTAATACATAGAAGTATTCCTTTCTCTTCATTATCCACCGTCTTAATCCTTTATTGTCTATTTACTTATTTAGTGTTTATGTATTTTATTCTGAGGATCTGGCTTCTTTGTACTTTCTACATCCCTTTTGTTTTGACATCTTCAAGGGAATTCCATCATCACCGATGTTTCTTTATTATTATCCACTTCTCTATTGTTAATGGTTCAAGTGATCATCGTTATCTTCTACTTATCTCGGTCTTTCCTTTCGGACGAATATCCAAATGTACAGGTACACGAGCAGTCCCTGTGTCTTACCCGCGTTGGAGTAAAGTTTAGGCTCTGCGCGCTATCCGGTGGCCACGGAGGGGGAATTAAACAGCTTCGCCTGTTTTCCAATTTCATTTCTACATCTCACGGATCTTACATCAAGACTTCTTCTAACGGAAGGCCATTTGGTCTTGAATTGACGTGTTTGGGTGGTCGGTCAAGCTTTTCGGGGGCACGCACTTGTCAGGAATACTTCCCTCCATGTTTCTGATTAAGTTCCTGCTTGAGTAAAAACCACAAACTGATGGAAGATAACTCAGGAAAGAAATGTAAGTATAATAATGTGAGTGAAAGAGTGTATAAGATGTGGAATATGTGTGAAGAATTCATTGACAAAATGAACTTGGGAAAGAAATGTAGGTATAATAATGTATTCTGAGTAGAAATGAGAGTTGTGTGAGTTAAGTGATGATTAATATGTTTCGGTGTTTGAAGAAATATTAGGGGAATGAAAGAGATGGAAGAGAGTGGTGTGAGACTGATAGCAGACAGTGATGATGTTAGACATCATCAATGTCTGCTGCATGAATTGTTCTTTGTTTCAGTTGCAAAACTATATAAGATTATTATAAGATTATTATAGTATTAGTATTAAAATAGTATTAAATTGTAGAGCGAGCGATAATAATTAGTAACAGATTCAAAGAAAGAGAAAATATATATTGAAGAAACAAGGGAGTGAAATAAATTGATAATAGAAGAACCAAACATTGAAGAGATCTAAAGGAAGAGTGAGAAATAACATACTGATTCATTTCATCCATTGTGTATACATTATTATTATTATAACGACGTGACTAATTTATATTTCTGACTTGTGTGGACGATACTCATTGTACGAGACTATACTAATAGACCACTAACATATTATTATATCATCATTTCATTTCATTTATCACGTCATAATCAAAGATATCATCATAAGGTAATTATACATTTATATAATAGTAGAGTAGAGATTACAATTAGAAATAGATAGAACATTAGGGATAGATAGAGTATTACAAATTGCAAAAACAAAATTAGTTAGTAAATTAGTGGTATACTTGCATTTATTTTTATCATTAGATAACTTTTGGGTATACTTAAGTTTCTTTCTGACCTATCGATATTTAAGTTTTAAAATCGATTTTCGATATATGTGTATCGATTATACCCAAGATACCGAGAATCTATATAAATTCATGAAATATATATATATATATAACAAATATATAAATTAATATATATATATATATATATATATATATATATATATATATATATATATATATATATATAAAATATATATATATATATATATTTTATATATATATATATATATATATATATATATATATATATATATATATATATATATATATATTATAATATAATATATATATATATAATATATATATATATATATATATATATATATATATATATATATATATATAATATATATATATATAATATATATATATATATATATATATATCTTAATATATATATATATGGTAAAGCTGTAGACAGCGACCACACATTTTTGAGATCAAAAAAATTTCTAAGTCCAGAAAAGTTAAGTTAAGTAAGTTTTTTAAGAAAAATTTCTTAGTGGGCAAGCTTCTGGAATTTTGCCAGAAGCTTGCCACTAATTAATTTTATTAAAAAACCTAACTTAACTTAACTTTTCTGAACTTAGAAATTTTTTTGAAACTTAGAAAAATTTTTGGTCTAAAAAGTGTGGGTCGCTGTCTACAGCTTTACCAATATATATATATATTATTATATATATATATAATATATATATATATTATATATATTATATATATATATATATATATATATATATAATATATATATATATATATATATAAATGGACTTTAT
>JABUQX010039489.1:0-25085 GCA_015478945.1 Trachelipus rathkii
GATATGAGGTAAAAAACTCTGGATTCTCCTATCAACTTCTTCATAATTATTGTACATTGAGCTTAAACTCAGGAAATCGTATAGCTGGGATATTATTTCACATATAGGCTAAGTAAAGAAGAAAGCAATACACACATTTCGAACCCAGCAGGGTTCTGTAGGGCCGGAATTTTTTTCGAGGGGGTTAGATTAAAGAAATATATATAATACTATATATATCCTATAGTACCCACTCGTATATTTACCTGTTAAAATATATACATCTTTTAGTTTCTTCAGTCACATAAGCGTATAGCTAAATACAATATTGCTCTATTCAGATAAATACGATCTCAACATAGTTCTGCTAGTTCTATTTGAATCTTTATACAACTATCATTATTCCTTACTGAGCATCCATGATATACCAGACGCCACAATACATTTTCGCCGAAAGAAGAAAGCCGTTTACGGGTATCACGACCTTCTCCGAGGCAATCATTAGCATTCCTGGCGAATAATAAAGGGGTAGTGGCAGCCAACCCAAACTACTACAGTCCTTTAAATTGTCCTCTACGACACGCCAGGACATTCGGATGTGGGAATTTCTTTCTCCCCTAACACATAGGGAGTAAAGGCATATTGGGATGCTAATGTTGGTGTTGATAGAAAAGCGTGTGGATATAACTATGTGTATATGATATGTGGATAAAAGGTGGTGTCTGTGTCTGTGGTTGTCTGGTGGATGAGTGTGGATATAAAGACAGAACCGAAAGACGAATCCATTAGGCAACTTGAATTCATGGAGAAGCTATATAAAGGTAGAACCTATGCAACCATAAGTCAAAATGGGAGGTTAATTTCATCGCTGCGGAGTAATGCCGCGCATTCTACCTCTCTCTCTCTCTTCTCTCCTCTCTCTCTCTCTCCTTCCTCTCTCTCTCCTCTCTCTCTCTCTCTCTCTCTCTCCTCTCTCTCTCTTCTCTCTCTCCTCCTTCTCTCTCTCTCTCTCTCTCTCTCTCCTCTTCTTCTCTCTCTCCCCTCTCCTCTCTCTCTCTATTAAATAGATATTATATATATATATATATATATATATATATATATATATATATATGATATATATATATATATATAAATATATATATATATATATATATTATATTATAAATTAAATAAATATAATATATATATCATATCAGTTATAATAATAATGGCCATCGATATATACTTTTACAGACCAGGAGACATTCTATTAACTAATAGTTTTTGGACCATGCTTTGATGACCTGATTACTTCCCTAGGTGAAAGACTTATAACGCACCAGGATGCTCTGTCATATCTCCACCACCACAGTTCAGCCAACTATGACGTTTTATATAATGAAGTTTAACCAACATTCGAATTGTGCAGAGACGACTCATTAATTCTCAAGAAAAAGCAATAATTGTAAAAACAAAAGCAAAATATATAAATAATATATATAATATTATATATATTAATAATAAAAAAAATTAATCTTACATAATTTATTACTGTATAATATATATATATAATATATATATATTATAATATATATATATATATTAATATTATAATAGTATATAATATATAATATATATTAATTACATAATTCTATTATGTATGAATGTACGTAAATAGTAGTTAAGTAATAATATATAATATATAATATAAATATTATATATATATATATAAATATATATATATAATATTATATATATATATATATAATACTATAATATAGTATATTATTAAAACATATATATATCATATATATTAATATATATATATAACTATAGTATATAATATATATATATATATAATCTTATAATTATTATAATAATCATATATATATTATTATATAATATATAATAATATATATATATATAATATAATATATATATATATTATATATATATATATATAATGTATATAATATTTATAATATTATATTAATATCTTATATATATCATATATATCATATATATATATATATATATAATATTAATCTATATATATTATATTATTCAAATATACAAATAATAATACTATAAGTATATATAATATATAATATATAATATTATATATATATAATATCATATATATATATATAGATATATTTTATTAATATAATTATTAAATATTAATTAATATATATAATAATATATATAATTATATATAATAATATATAATAATATATTATATATTATACATATAATAATATATATATTATATATATATAATAAAAATATAATATTAGTATATTATCACAATATAACAAACAAGTGAGAGCAATTTCAATAATTTTAATCTAAAAAAATAAAATATAATATATTATTTGAAGAAAAAATTAATATCTATTAGTTAGAATTACTATATATATTCTGATTATAACAGCATTAAAATGAATATAAGGCGAGAGAGACAGTTATCACTCCGTTTAATAATATTGTTAATGACATAATAATGAACATTGATATACAAATTCATACTACAGCCATTATTCACTATAGTACTTTCTTCACCGTGTGTATTGAGAGAGAAAAGTATAATGCTTGAGATACTAAGAGATTGGCCTGACGTACTATAAAGTATCGTTCAGATGCGGTGCGGAGCCTCTAGCGGATGCGTCACCATACAACAAAATCCAGTAATTTATCGTAGATAGTACAGATATGCATATATTTATATGAAATAAACAGAGGTGTATATTATGAGACGGTGACGGATAGAGGTAGCGAGATGTCACGTAGATAGCTAGGGCTGAGTGAGTATGCGAATTATAGAGATAAACAGAGATAAGTGAGGTGGCGACAATAAAAATGACTTTGGGAGTGTTGAGAGATTAGATACGTATGGGTAGACGCTTATAATTTACTGTATAAACGTCAGTGAGGGTGTCACGCACTAGAGGACGGTGCGTAGAGTACGCATGGTGAGCACATATAGTTATGCGATGGCTGAGAGTGCTTAGGAGTGACGGTTCGGTATACGGAGGTGTCAGGTGCTACAATATAAAATCAGTACGAGAGTGCTTCCGTCTCACATAACTAGCTAACTTTAGACTTTATCCTAGTAGAAAAAATATAACTAATATTTATATATGTATGAGATAATGAGAAAAATAAATATATCTAATTAATATAATAATCCGAATTATTTATGAATATATAATAATAATATAGATCAAATATTAATAATTATACATAAGACTCATAAATAATGTTTAACAGAATATTATCTAAAATGGAATAACTAAATAATCTACTACAAATATATATTATATCTAAAGATAGATAATGATATGGATATCATAATGTTCTAACGAGTAATACTTGAATTTATCACACAAACACGGTATGTTTAAAAAAAATCTCAGCCCTCATCAAAGATATATGCATATTTTGAGAGAGGGAATTAGCAGCTAATAGCTGCTCATTATAATATGACGCGACTCTATATATTGAGAGAAAACATCTTGCGAGAAATAGGGATAGCGCATAATGGCATATATATATGAATGAGTCTCCGTATCACTATCTTGCTATAAGGAGAGAGAAAAATATTATATCGATTATATATAGAGAAGCTCGCGACACTATATACGCATTATCGATAGCAAAACGAGGCGTAGCAAATATAACACACGTTATATTTAGATAATCTATTAAACTCAACTACACACTTAACTAGACTTAACTCCAACTATTAACTCTAATCGTCAACTAAGAGCTCTAACCTATTATTCTTAACCTAGAATATAGACATATACCAACCTTAAGCGCTACTCACAAACTACTCTAACTAACTTCAATCTCAAACTTCATCACATAACTTAACTCTCTTACACCTCTACATCTATCACTACACTTAACTCTAAACGTTACACCTTAACCTTAACTAACTTAGACTAACTTAAACTATACCCTATTCATTTTACACTTGCGATTCTGCACGCTACCGCAAGTTTCATCTCATCTCTAGCATACAATAGCAGAAGTCCTTACTGCTCTCGCCATCTACTCTTCCTCATACACTGTCTTTATCTCTCATCATACTCTCTTTCATGGTTCTCTATATCAGCTTAACTAGATGTGTGCTTTTATGCATCAAAAAACAAAAACACATTATCAAATCATTGTCATAATAATGAGACTTTAAAAGAGAGCAGGCGTGATAGTTATCTGAGTCCGCTAATTGCCATTGAGAACAACATTGTATAGTAATTATACATTATCAATTATAATGACGTACGAAAAAAATATTTTAGAGTAAAAATAAAAATAATATTAGTTAACAATATATATATAATAATAATTATAATATATATAATTAATATATTAAACATTAATAAATATTAAATAATAGATATATATATAATAGTAATATAATATATATATTATTATATAATAATATATATATAATACGTATTATATAATATATCGAGTATATAATATATATATAGATATATATATCATATTATATATAGTATTATATATATATATATTAATATATATATATATAATTATATAAATATAATTAAATATAATTAATAATTATATAATTAAATAATATAAATATATAATAAAAAATAAATATTAATAATAATAATAATAATATAATAATAATAATAATATATAATATACATAATATAAATAAAAAATAATATAAAATATAATTAAATAATTAAATAAATTAATATAATATAATAAAATAATAATATAATTATTAAAATATATAATATAATAATAAATAAATAATAATATATTAATAATATATATATATAATATATATAAAAAACTAATTAATAATAAAAATAATTAATAATAAATATAAATAATTAATAAAATTAATTTAATATAAATTGCAATTTCTTTATACAAAGAAATTATAAACTTAATACTCTATTAGCTTATCACAGAAATATACCTTAATCAATTCGTTCTATGTGCCGAATATATATATTATTATATAATTTCATTTAATATTACAAATTATTTGGAATTTAAAGGTAATATTTTAATATTATTAATTTAATTAATTATTATTATATATATTATATTTAATTATTTAATTATATATAATTAATATATATATATTAAATTATTAATTATATATATATAAATATATTATTATATAATTGATATTATTATATAATAAATATAGTTCATATAATATGATTTATATTATATTTAATTATTATATATAATTATAATATATTATTTATATTATATATATAAGGAATTTATTTTATAGACGTACCTATTTCAAACGTATTAATAATAATAAACCAAAGTAATTTTTTATCATTATTATATTATCCATATTATATAAAAGATACATTACTATAATAAATTAAAAACTATTTCCGATTCTTAACTGTACACACAGATATAAATTATCAAAGTTATACTAAAAGTTATAACGACAGTAAGAGTTTATATAAAACTTCACTATAAATCTATAAATACATTTAACACAAAATAAACTCTGTACGCTCTCTAACTAGTTCTACTACTCACACAGACGTACTACTACCAAAACTATATATGATATATTAAAAAAAAAAAAAAAAAAAATACTAAAAATATAATTAGAGAGAGATATAAAATAAATATATATTAAATAATGAATTAATTAATAATATAAATACAAAATATATAAAAAATACGAATAATAAATTATAATACATTAATAATAATTAATAAATAATATTATATAATAATACCAAAAATGTATATATTAAAAAGATAAATTACAAAATATATGACTTTCTAACTAAAATAAGCAGTAAATAAAGTAGAGAAAGAAAAAAGAGACAGAAGATAATAGCTAAATACATAATAAATAATAATAATAATAAATAATCAAATAATAAAATAATAAGAATAATAAACAGTACACAAATAGACACAATTATATAATTTCTAGATCTCTACAATAGACAATGAAAATATAAATTAATAATTATCAGCACTAAAAACTCGGTGAACTTGAAAATAAGGAATTTATTTATTTAATCAAAAAAGTCAACTTAGGAATAGAGAGTCATATCTCCTATCACCCAATATCGAATGTCATCCATTAATGCTATCACAATATATCCATCTAGTAATGCCCATTATCACTGATGCTGCCTCTGAGTATCACGCCAGCGAGACATAAACAATTGTCACTTTTCTTAACTGAATTCCAGCCCAGGAAATCAGAAGCTTTACTAGAAATGAGCGGATTGTCATTGACACGAAATTATACTAGTAGATATCAACTAACATGATGTGATATATACATCAAGAGATAATATCCTGATATATATATCACTGCTGTATTATAGGATCTTATTGATTATGTATATTAATATAATTCATGAAGCTATATCATTATAATTGAGAGTGAAATATAGAATTAAATATAATATAATTTAAATTATATAATATATAATAAATAATAATAAAAATATAAATTTAATATATAATAATAATAATAATATTATTAATTAATAATAAGTATAATTATAATAATTATATTAATTAAATATATAATAAATTAATATTTATAATAATAAAATATTATATCCATAATAATAATGGATTATAATAAAAATTAATATTACTATTCAAACTACTAAATCACTAAGACTAATGTGATTGAGATTATATTGATATATATGAATTTATATTTCATATATATGATTAATATTAGACAAATTATCTAATATAAATGAGTAATTAATAAATATAATAAAATTATTAATATTATATATAATAATAATATATAATAATAATAATATATAATTATTATAAATTAAGATAATAATAATTCATTATTATATTAATATGATGATTAGGATCACTATGATATTTAGAATATGATATAAATAAAAATTTATTAATTAATATTATAATCAATAATAATTAATATATATTAATAATATAATTAAATAATATATAATATTATAATTAATTGACATACAATCATAATAATAAAAATAATCACAATAATTATAACATATATCAATATATACAAAATACAATACATAATAATCATTAAACTCAAATCAATACAATAACAAACATAACAAAACATACATTACATAATACATATCTATACAAATCATGCATCATCAAATTCAATCATACATCAATCATCATAATCAATAACATCAATCATTCAAATCATCATATTCAATATCATCATCAGCAATAACAAATCAATCCTACGCACAACATTCATCATCATTAAATCATACATCTAATCATACTCATCAATACATCAACATTATCATATCATACATTCACAACATACAATCAATCAATCATCATCATTCATCAATCATCATCATTTGATTACATCATCATCATCATCATAACTATCATCATCTATCATTCAATATATACATCATCATACATATTACAATCATTCATAATCATCAATAACATCATCAATATCATCACATATTAAAAATCAGTAAACTATCTCAATTTCAATTTCATATAGAAATACAATTCATCCAATTCATACTAATAACAATCATAATAAAATATCATACATCATCATCATCAATAACTAAGCAGATTTAATCATCATTACATCATCATAAATCATTACATACATCCAATAATCTATTCGCATCAACATTATACATATCATGCATACAGCAAATCTATAAATCTATCATCATACATATCATCATCTTATCAATCATCATCAAATTCCAATCACATACATACATCCAACAACATATCAATATCATCATACAATCACTTCAATCCATTTAAATATAATTAAAAATTTTATTATTATAAAAATCATGAATAATTAAATATAAATTATATTCATTCATTTTAATAATATTAATTTATTGAATTAATTATAAATATTTTCATATTTTAAATATTCTATATGAGTATTTGAATCTATTAAATTTATTAAATAAATTATATAATATATAAATTAAATAATAAATTATAATTTATTATTATTATTAGATAATTTATAAATTATTATTATATTATAGTATATTAAATTTTAAAATTATAAATATATTATTATTAAATTATAATATATATATTTAAAAATATTCTTAAGTATTTTATTATATTCTATAGGAGTATATGAACTATTATTAATATTATTACATAAATTATTAATCATATAATATATTTAAATTAATTATGATTTTTAATTTATTAAATTAAATATTTAAATAAGTATTTATATAATAATGAATATATTATTATTTCTTTTTATTTTTTTTTATTCTTTAATACAATATATTATTAATACTAAAATCGATACAGATTTTGCTTATAAATTTATTTTTTTCAACAAGTTTTAGCTTATTTTAATTCACTCATTTGCTTATGGATCTACACTATAACATTAATTATTAACATTTTTATGGTAATAATAAAAGTAGCACCACATTTAATAACTAAAATTAAATATAAATGATATAAAAATAAAACTATAAAAATTAACAGAAAATATAAAATATAAATGATTTAATTATATATATTACAATATTAATATTTTATATATTGTCGATAATTTATATCTTATTATACATTGACACAATGAATTAAGGAGCTGTTTTCTCTTTGTCTAAATATTATCTTAATATATTTTATTGATTGGATTAATCCCTATTTTAGTAATATTATTGATATTATATGTTTTAAATTTAAACATTTTTTTCGGACCTTATGGAAATGGATCGAGCATTGATTTTGGACACAATATGGCACCCACTGGTACTCTTTAAAAGATAGATAGAGAAATAGTTTAGGTTAACGTGCGAATAATGATGTTCGGTTATGATGTTAGTATTAGGTCATTAAGGTAATAGCAAATTTGAAATATAATATATTAAAAACACTTCTTGATGCAAGAAAGATTTCAACAAGGTGCATTTATAAATGATAGAAAATATGTTGATTAAATTCTATAGCGAAATCATTAACCATATATAATAATATATACTAATATTATATAATATGTATAAATATATATATATATTATATATATAATGTATACATATAAATATATATATTTCTAGTAGTATATAAGAAATATATATAATATTTGCATATATATATATATATAATAATAAACTAAAAAATTAATAAATATAGTATATAATATTATATAACATATATAATATATATATATATATATATATATAATATATATAAATATATATATATATATATTAATAATATATATAATATATAAATGTGTGTGGTGTGTGGTGTGTGTGTCTTCTGCCTGTGTGTGTGTGTTGTGTGTGAGTATCTGTCTCGCGCTTGTGTGTGTGTAGTTTATGCTCGTGCTGTGCAGCCGTGTGTGCATGGTCTCCCCATTATTATTTTAGATATGTCGGCTTAAATTTTAGTTTTTTTTTAGCTAATGTTTAATTAAATGTCCTGTGTTATTTTAGTGTTATTTACTGTTAGTATAGTGTTTTATAAGCTGCCTTTACTGTCTATAAGTGAAGAGAGTTATAATGCAAGTTTTTAGTTTCCTTCTTAACACGTTTTTTATTGTTTAGTTAGGTGAATTTGGGTTTTAGTTTTATTTTCCTCTCTATTAATATAAAATTTTATAAAATTTATTATTTAGGTGCTTTTATTAATACTAGATATTAAAATTAAATTTTATGGTTTTAATGTTGGTTAGCATCATCTTGGGGTAATTTTAAGCTGGGTTTTAATTTTAATATTAGTTTTAGTTATTTTGTAAGTATATGAACACTTGAGATTGCGCGTGTGTGCATGAGCGGTTGCTTGAGTGGCTGGATTGAGTGGATTGAGTGGACGTGGACGTGGACGTGGACGTGGACGTGGACGTGGACGTGGACGTGTGGACGTGGATCGTGACGTGACGTGGACGTGGACGGTGGACGTGGACGTGGACGTGGACGTGGACGTGGACGGAGTTTCTTTAACTTCGCCAACGTCCGTGTCCTAGACGCTAACTTTGAATCTGTGGAGTATCACCTTTCTAGCTCTTATCCTAACCTCTTCCTTCTGTATGAGACCCAGCTATCCTGGAATTCTTTCTCTAATAAACTTATTATCTCTAACTATAATTTTTTTTTTCACAATTTCCAACTAAATGGTGGAGTTTGTGCCTATGTAAACATCAACAATCTTGTAACACGTCACGAAAACCTTAAATCTCCTGACTTCGATATTCTATTGCTTAAGATCTTTCCCACTACCACTATTATCTTGTATTTCTGCTACTGTTCTCCTAATGGAACAGATTTTCCCACCCTTTTTAATATCTTACTATTTCTCATTAGACTGTTACTTCCCATCCAAATGCCGAAGTCCTCTACTTAGGAAATTTCAACGTGCACTAAACTGAGTGGTTGGGCTCTTCTGATACTGATACAGGTGGGGAGGAAGTCAAAACATTCAGTATTCTCAACGATCTGGAACAATTGATTGAGAAACCTACACACATCCCAGATAGCCCTAACCAATTCTTGAACACTCTTGACTTATGCTTCACCATTAATCCTTCTCGCTACTAATACACCATTCTTCCTCCTATCGGTAACTCTGACTATAATCTTTTAACTCTTAATAATAACATTTTCTCTCCTGCAGCTCCACCATGCCATAGACCTATTTTATGGCACTTTAATCTGGCTAATTTGGGGGGGAGCAATGGGTCACTTATTTACTAACTGCCCTTGAGGCGAATCCTGTTTTGACTCGAAGGACAACCTCGCCATCTGCTGAAAAAGAAGGGGCCGTAATCGTCGAGGGAACAAGCAGGCTCAACTAATACTTTTACTCCTCAAAATATGTGGTTTGATGGCACTTGCTCTCGTACCCTTCAGGATAGAGACAATGCATATCGGGAATGGAAAAACTCTGGTTTAAAAACCCTTTTTTCATTTAGCGCTTTTGCATTTATTTTTCCCACCTTTCACTCTTCATAATTTTCGCTTAACTCGGAATCGTTGCTGGGATATTATTCAATAGGCTAAGAAAGAAAGAAAGCAAACACATTTCACACCACGCCACTCGTTTTTACCGTTAAATTTCATCTTTGCTTCAGTTCACAGCGAGCAAATAATATTATGTCCTTTCTGAATGCAGGCGCACCCTCTTCTTTTGTCCTCAACATTTTATTTCCTGACATTCCAGTTGACCCATACGATTTCATACATTTTCGCCGAAAGGTAGAAGGCCGCTACGGCGACACCGACCTTCTCGATGCATTATCAACATTCCTGCCAAAAGATATGAGTGGTAGTGCGGCAGCCACCCAACTACACCACCTCCCTTTTAGTTGTCTTCTCATGACACGCAGGAACATTCGATGTGAGCAATTCTTTCTCACCCAACACAACAGGTAATAATAAGCATAGGGATGTTTTCTTTGTTTTTTTCGGTGCGGGTTGTCTGTCTACGAAGAGGGGTGGATAATAATATTGTGCAGTATGATATGGGATTTAAAAGGGGTGTTTTTGTCTGATGTCTGTGGTTGTCTCTCGGTGGCATTCGAGTGTGGGATATAAAGGCCCAGAACCGAAAGGCGAAGCCATTAGGGCACGTGGAATTGTCATGAGCCGCTAATAATGGGAGACCCCTATGTCCATAAAAGCTAAATGTGAGGTTACATTGTCACCGCTGCGAGTATTGCCGCGCGCTATTCTTACCTCTCTCCTCTCTCTTCTCCTCTCTTCTCTCATATATATATATTATATATATTATAATATATATATATATATATTATATATATATTATATATATATATCATTATGATAATCACTACTAATATATTATATATATCATATGATATATATCTATATATATTACTATATATAATATATGAATATACAATAGATATTATATTATATTATATTATAATATATATAGATAAGAATATACTTATTATATTATATGTAATAATATATATATGATACTATATTAATTTAATGCTAAATTCCCATTAAACTACTTATACAAAGATACCATATATATTACATAAACTTCCATATTCCACTTATCTATCCCTTTTATTCTGCGCCATCATACTCCTATACCTCACAATATATCATATATATATATATATAGGATATATATATTATATAGTATATATAGTATTATATATATATATATATATATATATATACATAATATATATATATTAATATATATATATATTTATATATTCATAATATAAAACAGTAAATACTGCTATATATATATATAATATATATTATTATTTATTATATATATATATATTATATAATAATATATAGTATAATAATATATATATATATATAGTAAAATTATATATATTATTCGAATGCAAGTAATATATAAATATATATAATATATATATATTAATATATAAATATATTATATATATATATATATATTATTATAATATATATATATCATATATATATTAACTGTATATATATTATAGATTATATACTTATATATAATATTATATATATATATTATAATATAATAATTATATAAAGCATATTATATATAATATTATTATATTATAAATATTATTAGATATATATATTATATATATTATATGTCTATATATATATTTAATATATATTGTAAGCAATGGGACTAATTCAAAACAACCCTTCAATGAACTATTTATTTTGGACTACAAAAACGACTTTCAAATGCCTATACTTCTTATATATATTAAGTTACTTTAATAGTGCTGAGGCTCCAAACTCCACACACGCCCCTGATTCTAAAGATTCAATTTTTTCTCCCGCCTAGTTAGATTATACCTTAAAAATTAGTATTCCTCTCCTTGTTCCTTTCCACCTTTTCTGCCTCATAGATTGACCAACTTCTTCATGGTACAACCCACCTTTCTCACGTCCCAAAAACCATTCCTCCCCATCCCTCGTTCGTACAGCGATATTCCATTTGAATTTCACCTTCGTTACGTAGTCCCCGGACTTATTCCTTTTGATGTTAACAGAGTACTCTTTTCCTGGCTTTAAAACCCACACTTCCCTTCCCCTACTTAATACTTTGATTCTATCGCTCTGCACCCACAAAATAGTTTTTTTTGATCCTTCATCAGCCAAATCTCATATTTCCAACATATAATTAAAAGATCCCCTTTATTACGGTATAACTCTTCCCTTATAACGCATCCTTTTATTGTATTATGTACCAAAATCACAGCTTCTTAGAAGCCAATTATATTTCGCTTTTTTTTCCGCCAAGTCCTTTTATACAGTTACGGTGATTCCTTTCGACTATACTCCATTTCCCTTCACGCGTTTCTATATTGGCCGCCTCCTAAACACCGTCTTTTATTCCCATTGTTCTTACCCAAAAAATTCATCCACTTTTTTCACTCCTAAACCATCACACACATTTATTAGATTAATAGCTCATTCAACTTCTCCCCTTTCTGAGAAAATCACCTCTTCTATTTTTCTTTTATTCTTTGGCCCTGACTCTGAAATCAAGTATCCTTCCAAAATACAAACCTACTAGGCACAATCACCATTTGACAAAAAATATTTTTCCCTAAAAATGAAGTTAATCTATCGCAAATCGCCAGACCAATTCTTCCCTATTATCTACATACTGGAACCTTTCTTCAACTCTATCGGTAATTTTATGTGTCCCAATTGATTGACATTGAACTTGAGCCATTCGCTCTTACAATTTTCTTTCCCGCACATCGATTCTCTCCGCCTTACATTTCTTGGTCTACCATTCCTAAGCTAAAAACATACAGTTTTCTCACATACCTTTGCGATCCGCCGTCTTCTATTATTGAAGTTCTTTAATTTCCTCAAATATAATTTAATAGACAACATTAATTATTTATCAAGCTCTAATTTTCCTCTCCGATAAAGGCCCATTTCTTCCTTCTTCTCCGAGATCTCTACTATCTCGCTTTTTATATTTTTACCGAAGGCCATATCAGAATGCTAAATTTCCAAATTAATCACCTAATTCTTTATCTAAAACTGATTTTTCATGGTTGCCACTTCTATTTCTATTAATTATTTTCTGCTGCTTCCCTTAGTTTTATTCTTTCTTACGCCCTTATGTTGTTTTCTGATCAATTACATCCACAGTTAGCCCAGAATCCCGATTTACTTCATATATCCGATTATAGTCCCCAATTTTGATCGCCTAAATTTAATTACCCATTGTATCCTACTGCCTTCTCAATCTCGATGCCAAACGATTTAATGTGGATAATCTTTCTTTTTTCGCTGCTAAAACCCAAGGCTCCCTCGTCTCTTCCCACCAATTTTTCCCATCTTATTTCGCGAAGATTTGATGCCCGATATCACACCATTTACTTCCACGACATTCCAAACCGCAGTTACTGTTCCTTTTGTAGAATCGTCAATTATCCAATATCCCTTCTCCACCATAAAACTGTTTTATTTATTCTTCAATTGAATACCTTTTGTTATCCATGTTATAACCTTCTTTGGTCGATCATCAAACTTCCAATTGCTGGATCCGTTTGAAGATATTTCTTTTCACCATTGAGCTAACAAGCTTAATCTTTCCGCAGCCCGCAGACAGTATGTGGACCCTCTACGATTCTACTAGCCGCCATTATTCGAAAACAAAACAAATCGTCCTTTTTCTTTTTGTAACCATTCATCCCCCTTCTTTTGTATTTCGGAACTCATTTATTCACCTCTTCCTAACCTTCCTAATATTTCCCTTTTTTCATCTATTTTTTCAATCCTAATGCATCGGGTGGACCGATTTTTTCTACAGGATTACCCAGGACTATTTCGCCTACTAACCCAAACTAAACTTTAGAGATTTACGTACCCTCCGCCGCACTCCACCAATATGGACGATTCATTAACAAACTAATGCTATCTTCTACCTTATCCTTGCCCTTTTCTATCTTACCTTATCCCTCTTATTACTTACCTTTCCTCTTCTAATTCTTCCTATTCATACATTCTTAGGGCCGTAAATTTTCCAAACCCGTAAATCTCCATTCTAGTCCAAAGCATAATTAATTTTCCTCTGAAATTTCACAAATCCTTCCCGATAATCCATCAAATCTTATCGAGTCTCACTTCGTTAACTGATTATGCTTGCCCTTCAGAGTTCTGACATATGTTGTTTCCCTTTTAATTTTTCCCTCCAATCTTCCGTTCAATCGTTGGTGCGATGCACATTCATTATTTTAGCCCCATGCTACCAGCTATTGTACATTCCGTATAACTTATGCATTTCCCTAAATAATCCAATCGACTGGCCTTATCCTTATTGTTTTATTTCCTGATTCGCCACGGCCATTAAAAGGTGATTATTTCCTTCACCTTTTCCTTATATGGTTACCAAACATAAATTTCCCCATCTTTTAATTCCTATTCAATTATCTCTTTCATCCATACTCCGACTCTCCTTCACATTCGCCTTCTGATTTTATTTAGGGTTTTTATTAAACACACTAAACCTCTATTTGTTAATTTAGCGTTCTTTTGTCTTTCTCCATCTTCCCATTTTACTGTCCAGCGAAATGCGCCGTTAAACGCACCCCCCACACAAGTCTTTAGTCGTCCAATAACTAATATCAGTCATATTTTTTTCTACTAGTGTCTTTATTATTATGTCAGACACGCCCAGCAAACCACCATTATCTTTTCTTCTACCCGAATTTCCCAAACCATTCTTTTCCGAAACAATTTCTCCATATTTTATGGTTAAAAATATCCACTTTCCTTAGAAATAAACATCCAATAATCCTCGTATAATTATCGGTTTCTATGATTAACCATTTCTAGTTCAATTTTCTTTTGTTCAACAAAATATTAAATTTTTTTACTTCCCCATCGTTGTAATTATGTTACCATCGAACCCCTTCCACGGCATACATCTTCCTAATCAACTCCTCCAACCCTTTTACTAATTAATGCAAGATTTATTTGCCACCCTCCTGTATTCAATAAGTCTGCGCTTACATTTCTTTACCGTTTAGTTAACACCTTAATTACCAGGGAATCCCCAACCCGGATCTCTATATCTCAGTTCTTTGATTGAAAAGCTTCATACCTCCCCGGCAAAATAAAGCCCCATTTCTTTCTTCCGTTTGCCCTGAAATCATTTTTATATTTTCCCACTTTTTTAGATATTGACCCTCTCCAACAATTCTCTTGGAGACGTTACGCCTAATCTTCCGCATGTACCTACATTCTTTTTTATTTTCCAATTTCCAATTTCTTCTCTAAATCTTATCTTTTTATTTTTATAATATTTTTTCAATTTAAAATTTCTAAATTTGTCTTTACTAATACCCTCCTCTTGCATACATGTATTAATAAATCCGACCCGATTGCTTCGTTATTTGCTATTCTCCGTGAACTAGATCATGAACCTCGTGTTCTTATCGCTTTAATGCCACACCAGAATGTGAAGGATTGTTGCTAATGTGCTTCTGTCCCCACTAAGTAGAACTCAAAATACACATGCCCAATGACTATACCGGGTACCTAAACTCAGTAATTTCTAAAAAGCCCTTAATATCCAATACATAGAACAATTTGACTTTTGTTTGTTTTCGGTATATGATATAGCTATTTTTTTTTCACTTTTTATCGCATGCGTTACTTCATTTATACCTTTTTTTCAACTATTAACATGATATGTTCGTCTTCTTTAATTCCTTGAATTCCTTGCATATACTATTCCTAACCTCAAGCTCGGCACTAGTCTTCATCATAGTCTATCACATTTAATATTATACAACGTTTTAGAGTTTTCAAAAATAATGATACCCTCATAAGACAACCGTGCTGCTAATTCTCTATTATATCATCCCTTTAAAATCCCTAATTGTTTTTGCTAACCTAAGTTCAGATTTCCAATATTTTGTTAACATCTAATGTGCAAACAGTATTGCATAATATACATCTTTTGCTGATATTTCTAAGCACTTGCTGCCATACATCTTTACATGTTTTCACTATACCGTTTTAATTTTTCATGTTTAGTTCTTAAATTCCATCGAGCGGAAGAACCCACTATACGCTAATGCTCAGAACTAGCGCAGTTATAAATATCTCTTGACTAGCTAGAAATTTGTCGTCTCCTTCTTCACACAGTTCATTCGAAAGAGACGTGCTTCTTCAGATTTCCTCTCTAATACACCCTGCGGCATTTTCATAAACACCTAGAGTCCATAATTAGTTCATCACTACGCGTCCGTTCTTCTGCATCATATGAATACTTGATCTTAGTATTTAGACTGAATCTTTTTGAGAAATTCTTTTCTCTTTTAGATTTCCCTTTTCTACCATCTGTTAAAACTCAAATTACCTAAGCTCCGGAACTACGCTTTATTGGCACTGTATTAACCAGAAAATCCCTATAGTTTGTAAGAATTAATGATTCCGCATTATGTCTAATTTACTTCGAATTACTAAAACCATCTAAATAGCAGCATAGATTATTTTCTCTATAACTCTATACCTGATATATGTGAATTTAAAGTTATACTGTGAGATATTGCCATAATTTTTCTCAAAAAACTGTATCTTTAATGATCATTTCATGTGTGTTTATCATACAACTGAAAAATGCACTGAAACTTTATTATGACTCCTGCAGCACAACCACCCCTTTATGTAGAGGAAATTTCCCCCGTATTGTCATCGCCGCTTTGAGCAGAAACACTTAACACTTGCATTCAATAAATATTATCCTAAGACTGTCAAATAATTCTATAAAGTTGCTGTAAATATCATGTATATTAGCCTTAAAATTTTTTGTCATTACTTAAGATTACATTATGACATTAAAACTCGAACTTATACCTTATGCTCGTACTATCCGCTTATTTCTATCCAGTGTTATTATTTAGTTTTATTCTTCAAATATATACCTTAACACTGATCTTTTACCTTGATTTCTTTAATTTAACATGGCCCTAGTGCTAGCTTGTTAAGCAGGACATCAAACAACCTTACTCTTAAATTACCTAGCGAGAAGTACCCATATTATATTTTTATATTTACATGAAGATGATTTAGTCTTATGAGCAATAAGCCTATAATTCTGTATACCAATACTTCGATAGTATCTTTGTCTATAAACACGTATAAACGAATACACCTAAGCTCGAATCCGCTTTGTTGCTACACCCAGAATGTATGTATTTTAGAGTTTTCAAAGAATATTACCTCTCAACACCTTGACTAAAATAAACCTATGAGAAGTGTCTCAAGAATTATTACCATGAACAGTTATTAGATGAAAGCTTAATTTTTTTCAACTTCTAAATTTCTTATGTTGATTGAAAGATCTCACCTCTAAAACGACATCTATACCTAAGCTCAGAACTACTCCTTTATTTCTACACCCAGAACCGTCAAGTATTATTAGCAGTTCTTCCAAAGAGATTACCACAAAAATCACTGCTTGACTAAAAATTACCTTATGCGGAGTCCAAAATATCTACATGAAAATGATTATCTATATGAAATGCTAGATCTATTTTGCGCCACTGGTGAGTGTGTGCATATGCTCTGCCAATCACATAATAAGTTACTGACTTAGCTCCTGCAGTGCTCGCTACCTCATCATCAAACATCATTTGACCTACAAACCTCTACAGCTCTTAGGATACCAAATTTCATCTTATTACATGAAAGTGAATTAGTTTGAATGCTAATTTTTTTACTTTAGATTTCTTTGTTTAAACACTTAAAACAATATACCTAAGCTCGACACTTTTATGCTACACCAGAATGTATAGTATATTATGAGACTTCAAAGTGAGATAGATACAGATCCAAACACTACTGACTAAATTACCTAGGAGTCCAAACTAATACAAGAAAGGGATTTAGTTTGTAATTGACTTATATTATTCTCAATCTATATATTTCTTTGTTCCAATGAAATTTCCACGCTTCTTTCCAAGCTCGAATTCCGCATTTGTATGCATTTACACCAGAATGTAGTATTTTAGATCTTTTTTCAAAGAAGATTATGTTATAACACTTAAAACATTACCTAGGAGTCCAAATTTATAAATGAAAGTCATTTAGTTTGAATGCTAATTTCTCAAACTTTAGATTTCTTTTAATATAGTTACCACTTAAAACACAATTATTACCGAACGCTCCGATACACTTTTATTGCTACACCAGATGATAGCTATTTAGAGTTCTTACGAGTAAATATACATTCAAAAAATTACTCTCAGCTTGATTACTTGACCCTGATATTTCCTATCCGTCATCTCCATTCCCAATAACGTGAATTTAGTATTAATGCTAATTTTTCAAATTTTAATTTTTCTTTGTATTATAAAACTATAGAAAACGATCATAACTAAGCTACGACTACTCGCTCTATTGACTATTATCACCATAATGTAGTAGTCGATCGTCACTAGCAGATGATATGACAGCGCGTGCGACCATCCTATCATACCTAGGAGTCCAAATTATCTCTCAATGAAAAGTGATTTAGTTAGATGATGCTAATTTTTTCTAACCTATTAGATTCATTTACTATTATAACATACTGTAAAACCATAATATCCTAAAGCTCAGTACTACGCCAATTTATACTACACCAGATGTAAGTGTTAGTATTACCTTCAAAGAAGTACCTTCAAAACACCTGTCCTAAATATACCTAAATAGTCCAAAATTATTTTAAAATTGAGAAAATGATTATAGTTAATGAATAGCTTTAATTATTACTCAATTCTTTTAGTTATTAAAAACTTTCTTAAAACACCTTTACCTATAGCTTCGCTACGCCACTTTATTGCTTACACCATAAGTATAGTATTATTTAAGTATCTTCCAAAGAAGATACCTCAATCACCTATGCTCTTAAATACTACCTTAGGAGTCAAATCTTATTTAACATGCAAAGTGATTAGTATGATATGCTAAATATTTACACTTATGAATTCTTGTATATAATCTTTAAAAACGCACTACCCTAAGCCTCGCACCGCTCTTATGCTACGTATGCTTTACATCCAGAATGTAAGTAATTTTAAGTTTCTTTCATAAGGAAAACTACTCCAAACATCCATTCCATAATATTATCCTAGAGTGATGTTCCAATTGGTATTCTAACATGAAAGGATTTTCAGTTATGATCTAAATTATTTCAACCTTTATAAGATTCTTGTGTATTAAAAGTTAGACACTTAAGACATATAACCTAAGCTCGACTAACGCTTTATTCTATATTACACCAGTATATTTAAGATATTTTTAGTCAATTTCTTTCCAACAGCAAGATACTCAAACACCATGCACTAACATTATCCTAGAGTCCAAGAATTTATTACATTGATAAATGTGACTATAAGTATGAAATAGCAAATCTTTTATCAACTTTAGATTTCTTTTGTATTATTTATTTACACAAGAAAATAAAATAAAATCGTAATATACCATATGATAGAAGAATGCATAATTTCAACCATTTCAGGATACCTTTGGATAACTTAACTTTGGATAACCTTTCAGGACACCCTGTCCTTTAAAATTAATAGGAGTCCAGAATTATTTTACATTCGTGAGAAAGTGATTAGCTTAAATGGAATGCTAAATTTTTTATCAACTTTAGATTTTTTTGTATGCTTATAACACTTAAATCCCATACTATCCATACCTAGGCTCGAACGCTTTATTTCGCTTACACACATATATGATAAGGTAATTTTAACAGTTACATTCAAGAAATACCTTTAAAAATAACTCTGCCTAAATTCCCTGCGAGTCCTAAACAATTTACTAATTGTATGTATTATGTGAAGATGAATGCTAATTTTATATTTATCAACTTAGTTATTTACTTCTTGTTGCGTCATACATCACTTATCAGACGACAACTAAACCTGAGCATTCATGAACAACGTCTTATTCTTACACAAATGAGGATCTTTACTTGTATCTTCAAAGAAGATACCTCAAACACCTGCATAATGTACCTTAAGAGCCCAAATCGTTTTAACTGTTTGCGCCCCAAACTCAATGACTCAAAAATGGCTGACGAAGTCTTCAATTTTAACTTAGATTCTTTGTTTATAATTAACTCTTGTGGTGTGATTGGTATTGTAAGATGGTTTGGTCATGAAGTAGAGTATTGTCAGATTCTACAAAAGAAGGATACCTCAACAACATTGAGCACTAAATTACCTAGGAGCCACCATCATTTATATCAATGAAAGTGATTCGCCTAAATACTACATATTTTTCAACTTTATCACCTACTTTGTCCTAACACACTTAACACTTATACCTTAAGCTCGACTTACGTTATTGCGTACGTATTGCTACACTTAGAATGTAGTTTTTTAGTTTGCTTCTAAGTAGAAGGAGTTACAAAAAAAACACCTGGCCTAAAAATACCTATGAGAGTCCAATTCTTTACAGTGAATGACTGATTTGAGTTTGAATGCTAAGCTTTCTTCAACTTTAACTCATTTAGTTATCGTAAGACGAGCTATTGAGCCTAAGCTCGAAGGCGACGCTTTATTGGTACAATCCAGAAATGGTTAGTATTTTAAGAGAGTCTTGCAGAAGCCTTCATTAGAACCTCGCTTAAATTAATCCTACGGAGTCCAAATCTTACTACATGACAACTAGATAATGTGAATGCTAATGTTCACTTTAAATTTTTTGGTAATTTATTCTAGCGTTAAAACGATACCATAACCTTATACTCTAAAGCTTCGCGACATACGCTTTAGTGCGCAATGTACCCGAATGTAAAAGTTTATTAGAGTTCTTTATTACTCAAGAGAGACATTAAAACACCTTGCGCGTAAATTACATCTCCATTAAATGCACCTATATCGAAGATTAGCAGACCGCTATATTATCATCAACATTATCCGACTTTCCTTTATTCGTACGTCCGTATCATCTTTCTTATCAAACTAGTCACGCCTTCGTTCTATTTCAAGCGCGCACTCCGCGTTAGTTGCTGACACCCGTATGACAGCGTCTGTCGGACCTACTTGAGAATCGAGCAGACATGGCGCGAGCGCACCTAGCAGTAAGTTTTTAAGATTGCTATCTAAGACAGATTACCTACCAAACAACCCTCAGCCTAACCATTACCTAAGTCCAAAATAACTAGCATGAAAGTAGCCATATCATGAATGTAATTTTTTCAACTTAGATTCTTTGTTATAACACTGAAAAAACGATGATACTAAGCTCGACTCGCTGTATTGCATATACACATAGAATGTAATATTCTTCCAAGTCTTCCAAAGAACTATACTCCTCAACACTATGCCTAATATTTACCATAGTGAAGTGCCAAATATTACATGAGAATAGTGATATTAGAATATGAATACTAATTTTTTCAATACTTTAAATTAGCAATAATATATAATTATAAAACAATATACCTTAAAGACTACATAAGGCACGTAATTTGTTATTATTATTACGAGTTTTTCTCTAATCTGACTACAAGTAGATTTTGATTTTTAATTTATTATAACTCTTACCACTATAATAAACAAACCACCTAAACCTTGCCTATAAATTAATTCTTAGAGAGTCAAATTGATTTACATAAAATGATTTAGTATGAATTCACTAATTTTTCAACTTTCAAGATTTCTATTGTTCATAATACACTTAAAACGAATTTTATACCTAAAGTACTCGACTACGCTTAATTTCTATACACTTTATGAATAGTAAGTATTTTTATGAAGTTCTTCAAAAGAAGAATATCCATAAACGCATCATTGCCTAATTACTTAGAGTCCAAATTTTTACATTGAAAGTATGTAGTATGTTAATACAATTTTTTCAACTTTTAGAATTTCTGTGTATTATGACACTATAAAACAATAAATATATTCACACCATACCTAAGACCGACTTAACGCTTCCTATGATACACCAGAATTTAAGTAATTTTAGAGCTTCTGAGAATTAGTTTAAAATTTGACTAATCCTACTGGATCCGAGTGTAGTTACAAAAGTGATTAGTATGAATGCTAATTTTTCAACTTTAGAACTTTCTTTATATAACAACTTATAACGATATATTATCCTAGCTCAATAACGCTTTCTGTGTTTCCCAAACAGACGTTAATTGATTTCCTATGTGCTACTAAAAACAATAGAACTCATCAAACACCTGCCTAAATTTACCTAGAGTCCAAATTAATTACTATGAAAGTATTATTCAGTTATGTGAATGTGCTGTTTTATCAACTTTAGATTTCTTTGTTATAACACCTCTATAAACAACTAGTATACCTAAGCACCTTTAAAGAAGCATTCTTTGTATAGCTGTCAGAAAAGGGCTAATATTACATTTCAAATCAGATCAAATTCTCAAAACAACCTGCTCTAAATTACCTAGGAGTCTCCACATTACGTAGTATACATGAAAGTGCGATTTTAGTATAGAATGAGCTAATATTATATAATCACTATTTAGATTTATCTTGTTAAAAATCAACTTTAAAAACGATATAAACCAATGCTCGAATCTACGCTTTTATGCTACTAACCAGAATTTAATACTATTTTAGATTCTCTAAAGAAAACCTTAAAATATCTATGCCTAAATTACCTAGGAGTCCTAACATTCATTAAAAAAATTTATTTAGAGTCAACATTAAGAATGCTAATACCTTTTAACATAGATTCCTTCCAAAGTACTTGAGAGCATTTATACCAAGTACTCGACTAACGCTTATTGCTACACCAAAATGTTAAGAATATCTTATATTGACGAACTCCTCAATACACTCTGTAACTAATATTTAACCTAGAGTCCAAATTATTCTATTAAAAGTAATTAATGATCTGAATAGTATCTAGCACCTTTAAAGAATTCTTTGTATAAAACACTATTATATATAGACTAAGTATATCCAAGCTCGAATCCGCTTTGTTCACACCAGAAATTGTAATTATTTATTAACTTTATAGTAATATTTTTCAATTCTATACTTATAGCAAAGATGCCAAATTATTTATATAGAACTTTAAAAATATAATCGATTGAGTTTTTCAAACTCACAAACACTATTATAAACTACTATAAACCTAAATATAGGTAGAGTTCGAATACATTTTATTTGATATACCTTAGTTTTCATTAACGTCTTTCTACATGGTCAGAAACAAGTCCTAGAAATTCATACCCTGCACTTAATATACCTATATGTCAAAATTATTATCATTAAAAATGATTATACGCATTTCTAAATTTTTTTCATTTTAATTCTATTTATAACACTTGAAACATTATACCTAAAGTCACAGATCTACGCTTTATATGGTCTACAACCAGTGAAATATATGTAATGTATTTCAGTAATTCTCAAATAATATAACCTGCAGAACACCCTGCAGTCATTAAAAAAACGTGCGAGTTCAAATTTAAAAAGTTATTTTTTAGAATAACTTTTTCATTACGATCTTTTCTTTATAACACTTATACATCAATTAATATTCTAAGCTCAACTAGGATTATTGGTATCATGCTTCATCAAAAGATTATGTAAGACTTAAGAAAAATACTCTCAAACTAGCCTCACTAAATCACCTAAGAGTCCAAATTATTAAAGAATGATTTATGGCCTGTAAACATCATTATACTAACAATTAATTTCATTGTAAATAAAACTTAATAACGATATACCTTAAGCTCGACTAGCTTTTATTGACTACACTCAGATGGAGTTATTGTTAGAGTCTCTGCAAAGAATATGACCTTCAATCACCTGCTTCTTTATTAAGGAGTCCCAACTTTTCACTTGAAAGTGATATATGTTCTTATATGATGATTATGAGATCGCTATATCTTTTTACATTCTTTAAAATGGCTTTGTTGATTATTAAACTCTTAAAATACGTTATTATAACCCTATAGCTTTCCACAGTGTTTGACAACGTATTGCACGAACAAAGAATGGAAGTAATACTTAGTGACAATACATGTTAACCTATAAAAAGATCAAATAACTTGAAGACTTCAGACACTTGCAATTATTTGCATTTGTCATAAGCATCACATGCCTATCATTAATTCAACTTAGATTTCTTTTTTAAACCTTAAAC
>JABUQX010039490.1:0-12500 GCA_015478945.1 Trachelipus rathkii
CATTGTACTTCGTTCCAGTTATAGATTTGGGTGTTTAACCGTTTTCGCATTTATCGTGAAACACTTTCACTGGACCCTTCAACAGGCTTGTACTGAGGATATCTTTCTAATATCTTTTCTGTCATTTTGTTTGCACAGTCTGGCATTCTAGGTTTGTCATGTAAATCTAATGCAAAAAGCTTAGTTGTTAGTTTGTAACAGGCATTTTACTGGACTTAAATCTTTCCATAATATTAAGTATGAGACATTGTAAATCTGTGAATAAAAAGAAATGAACCAAGGTTCAGTTTGACGTCAAGATAAATTACGTTAAGTTAAGTTTTTTGCTTGAAGTCATTTTATAAATAAATAATAAATACACCTTCAACTGCATAAAAATCAAAAATCACTTCCATCAAACCTCAAAAAAAACACCTCAAAAAGTATAATTCCCTAAAAGAAAAGATATAAACAGATTAAGTCATAAGTCATACAGTCTAAAACACATCCATATACCAATCACCTTCAATCGGAAGGATGAACTTGGAACAACTTCTACGAACAGAATAGGAAGAATAGTAGGTAATAGTGAACTAAAAATAGAAAGAAACAGGATAGAAGTAGATTTATGGAATGTCATTCCTCGCCCATCCTTTTCATTCACTTATCAAATACATCTCTCATTCCACAATTATACAGTAAGGGAAAAAAAATATATCAAAAATATGTAACTTGGTCCATGGATCATTCTTCATATGTTTGGAAATTTTAAAATTTCCCTGACTTTTTATGACTTTTTTGGAATTTCCCTGACTTTCAGCATATTTTAAAACGTTTCCCTGACTTTCCTGACCAATTTTTCTTTTCTTTCCAGAAAGTGTGAACCCTGTAGTTTTTTGTTAACTGTAAATTAATTATAGTTATTTTTGTTTTTAGGACAAGGGTTGCGGGACCCTTTTGATACCAAAGATACAATCTCTTTAGAACAAGGGCATCGGACCCTTTTGCTTCAATACCTTTTGAGTATTCCTGTCTAGGTGCATGATTTGGGCATAGGACCCATCGGTACACCATTTGTGAAGTCAAGTGACAGGACCTTTTTGCAACTTTCTCTGTACATCTTTGTTCACATTGCAATCTATTTTAAACCAAACCTTCGGTTTGTTACACTGGATTGAAGTTTCTTAAGCATAGTGCATCACTTTACACACACCATTATAATGCCTAAGGTAGCGTAACTCACGAATTGCAATAACTTTTTTTTTTTTTTTTTTTTTTTTGATATAGAAATATACTTTACTTGATTTGAAATTATATGAAATTATATACTTAGTAATAACTATTCACTGTTATTTTTTTTGGTGAATTCATTTATGCTTACAATATTTTTTTTGTTTGTGATAAAAACACTTAGTGACTGTGTTTGCGGTAACATGTGCTGTACTTAATAATTAATAACAACTCTCTAAAAACAAAGAAAAACTGAAAAGTGTGGGTATAAATATATAGTATATTAACTTAAAATTATACCTGCCTTATTAATATTCTTATATGAGTGTTGGCTATGTTATTCCAAAGTGAATTACCATATTTAAAGATACAAACTTGTTGAAGATTTTTTTTTAGCATTTATTTAGGTTTAAGTACTGCTTTTCCATTTATCACTTATTATTAATTATTATTGCCAACTGGACCGGTTCAGTATTACGGTATCGGTATTGGCTATATAGATGTGTATATGTACTTTCATATATACATCACAAAAATAATTTTTGACTAATCTATGTTTACTGAGGGGGTATCTGCTCCCCGGCGGGTTGATATATATATATATATATATATATATATATATATATATATATATATATATATATATATATATATATATATATATATATATATATATATATATATATATATATATATATATATATATATATAGTTTTAGGACCCATCCTTATATGCTATAAGGATGGCACACTAAAAAGTGCTAAAATTTATATTAAGTATTTTGTACATTTATATGTATATTAAAGATTAAATAAAACATAAGAAAAGTTACACATCCTTACATATCTTTCCTTTTTTTTTTTTTTTTTTTTAAATATTCATATGAGGTTAAATATTAAAAGGGTTATTAAAAAAAAAGGTAATCATTAAGTTTTCATTTTTTTCAAGTGTATGCCATCTATAAAGTCCTTTTCTTATTATTAATACTCTTAATTTTTTTCATATGTGCTTGCTTTATTACCGGAGCTGGAATCACTGCCTTTATTAAAGAACTTTCACACCTGCTTTTTGTCACTCTTGTTAGATGTTATATGTTGCACGCACATGAAGCATGACTAGGGATAGTTATAAGCACCTTTAGATTAAGGAATTGTTTGGAAAAGGAAAGGTGAGTTATCATTGCAACTAATTATTTTATTAGTCTTTTTGTCTTTATTTTGTGGGACATTATCTTATAAATAGTTTTTTTTTTACGATCTCTTGTTATTGAAACTGATTTTATTTCCATTGCGTTGACTTTTATGAGTCCTTTACCTTAAAACAATTACACTTTCTTATACTCCCTTGGAATCTACATTCACGTTTACATTCCCGACAACTCAACAATACAAAATTGGTAGCAGAGCGTAGTTGCTTTGACTACCTTGCTACCTTTTCCTTACTTTCTCTTTGACTTTTTTGGTTTTCTATCTTTTTCAAAAATTTATCAGGTTCCAGCTCCAGGTGCTATTACGTTAAGAATCCAGTTCCTTTATCATCGGTTCGTCCTTTCATTGTCGTACGTCTCCTTTACTATCTAGTATACATTACAATTCTCTTACATTCTTACACATATACCATTTAAATAATACAATATGGCAGAAAACGTGGGTATTAATGAGAATGGGGAAGCTAATGAACTGGGAGGGATTGATGTGGATTGATGTGAATTTGAATGGGGAGGAGCTTTCGGATGAGATAAAGCGAATATTAGCGACAGAAGTGGAACAAAAGAACTTACAGCAGAGTTCGGTAAAACCAAAATCTACTACCACCCTTGCAACGACTATTCCTACGGTTATACCGTCTACAAGAAACAACCCTTTAGATCAAATTTCTACAAGTAACAACCCTTTAGGTGGTGAAATCACCAGACAGCAACTAACTCAACAAATGGCTGAAGGACAAAGGTTGATGGAAAGAATGGCGAGATTGCCACCTCCACAATGGGATTTTCCAAAAATGTCAACATCTCAACAGGGCTCACAAGAAAGTCAATCTGTCCCCTTTACATCAAATGAGAATGCAGCATCCTCATTGGTAAACCAAACACAATCTGATGTAACAGATGGAGATTGGTTGAAAGCAATTTATCTACAAAACCAGCAAATGATAATGGCTCTTTCTAAAGTAGTCTTGTTATTGGAGGGATTTATACCCCACCAGTCAACAAGAATGATCCCTATAGGGAAATACTCATTAGAAAATGGGGAGCCTTTTCCCCAGTTCTTACAACGTTTTGAAGAATATGCGAGAATAACATATCCACGATCAACATCGGAAGGTTGGAGAACACATCTGGGTTCATACTTGGAGGGGGATATGAAAGACGTATACGAGTTACTAAAGAACAATGCAGGGTATACTGTTATAAGAACACAACTTATTGAATGGTTTTCTGACTATTTACGGAAGAAGGTTAAAACCCATCTTAATAACTTTAATGAAGCGAAAATTCTTTCCCATGAAACGATACCCTTGTATGCTCTTAGGTTGCAGGGTTTAGCCGAGATGGGATTCCCGGGTTCAGATGTGAAAAATATGAAAATGGTGAGCGAAAAACTAATAAATAGTACGCCATTGCAAGTACAACAACTTATACAAGCATCTATTACTGTATGTGAAATTGCTTTGGCGGGAGTTCCAATGAGTTGGGAAGCATTAGTCAAAATAATCTCGCAACACTATAATAGTTACAAAAACAACGGACATATGTCAGCATCTGCAACTCCACAAATACCATCCCAAGAGATTATTCCAGAACCATATTCACCTGAGGTGATTGATATTTCTAATGTGCAAACACATCCAAATTCATTACCACCCTTACCTATACAAACACAAGAATATTACAACAACAAAATATCGTACCCCGGGGATATCTAACCTATCCGGGCTATGAACCACCTATGCAACAAGTATCTCAACAACAATATGTTGTACCAACATTTGCACAGGTGGTTGCCAAACCACCAATGCCTCCATTGAATATGAATAATAACCCTAGAGGTAGTGTCCCTCCAAATTCACCTCGCCAAAATAGGACTTTCTATCCATCTAATAAAGGTCAGAATTCCCCTACGAAAGGGCGTATGCCACAACAACAAAATAATCGGCAACAACAACAACAAAATCCACCCTCTCAACAACCAACATCACAACACTCCCAACACCCTACTTCATCTTCATCAACACAACAACCATGGTGGGCCGGAAATAACATTTTTTGTAAGTATTGTAAGACACCAGGACACCATGTTAAAGATTGTCCATCGAGGCCTTATTGCCAATTTTGCGGTAAGAGGGGGCATGTCTATGAAGAGTGCTATGCTGAAAAGAATCAATGCATACGATGTAAAGAACATGGACATATAGTGCAGGATTGCCCACTAATGACAGAAAAACAAGTTAAATGTGACTCTACTTTGCGATGTCCTTATTGTCAAGGAAGCCACTTGGGCATGAATTGTCCACAGAGATCCCTAAAAAGTTCAAAAAACTAATTCACTCTGTGGGAGATGACCCACCCACAGAGCTAGAAGAACAACCTAAACAGCAGCGACATAAAAAGCGTCGAAAGACAGCTACCGGGTCACAGTTGCCACCACCTCAACCATCTATGTTTGACGAAATTGAAAATTCAACAGTAGAACCTATAGAGGAATTATTACAGGTTGAGGTCGCTGAATGTCCAATGGATATATTCGATCTTGTTAAACCTTCTTCGGAGACTGAAAATGAGGAGATCGATTCTCAAGTAATAGAAAATTTATTAATCAATCATGATTCAATTCCCCTTAAGGGATCAGTCAACCTTGACAATCATTCACTTACTAATTTACTCCAGCAGGAGTCTACATTAACCATGCCTAAGAAAGGCCCTTGCCTTTATCTAAAAAACTTATCCACATCTTCACCTGCTACTCTGGTTGTGGGGGTCATAATAGATGATTCCCAACAAACACAGCTAATAGACGCTCTTGTAGATACTGGAGCTTCAGTTAGTATTATAACACAAAGAACTTATAAACTTTTAGACCCTAATAAATATCCTATGCAGCCTACTGAATATGTTAGTATTCGTGGCATCGGTGATGTCATTTTTGAAGTTTTGGGGGCTGTCACACTATCATTACATCTTTCTAACAATTATAGAACACAATTTAGGGACTTTGTGATAGTTCCGGATGAGGTTGTATGTTACGGAGTAGTAATTGGTTATGATCTTTTACAATCAGAGAATATTTTGCCAGACTTAGCCAACAAAGAACTAATAACTAGACATGACAATGTTCTGACAATAATTGCTAAAGATATCAGAACTGCAGAAGGACAAGAACATGCTGCTAAATTAGATCACGATGTATTAATTCCACCTAATAAAGGAATTAACGTAGCTATAAAGCCGGAAGAAATATTAAGAAATAAAGACTTAACTGGCAAAACACTTTTATTATTCACTCCTAATGATAAAAATCACTTTGTGATGGACCATGCGGTCATATCTTGTACATTTGATACTCCAGTAGTGCTGCCTTGTTATAATCTCTCTAGTAATATAATTAAGCTAAAATCAGGCTACCCACTAGGGTCATTTTCAGTTCTTTCTATCCATCCTATAAAATCAGTGCCCGTAAACATGGTCGAACTCACCCAAAAACCTCAAAGCACATACCAGGAATGGACATCTGCTAATCTCGAAGAGGCTTTTCAGCTTGATTCAACAGACCTGACTCGGGAGCAAAAAGATCAATTAATACAACTATTACTTAAATATCCAACTGCCTTAAGCCTCGGAGATACAGATGTGGGGTGTACTTCTGTTCTTAAACACTCAATCGAAACATATATAGATAATCCTATATGCGAACCTGTTAGAAGACTTCAAGGTCCTATTTTATATGAAGTGGAGGAAGTGTGCAGAAAACTCGAAGCTGAAGGCATCATCAGGCAATCTTTTTCTCCATACTCAGCACCGGTAGTACCCATCAGAAAACCCGATGGGGCTATGCGTAGATTATCGAAAACTAAACTCTGTCACAAAGGGAGATTCCTTTCCCATTCCTAATCTGACGGATACCCTTTTTAGCCTTCAAGGCAAGCAATACTTTACGACTATCGATCTTATAAAGGGGTACTATCAGGTTGAAATGGCGGAAGACAGCATCGAGAAGACTGCTTTCTCAACCCCATTATCCCATTGGGAATTTCTTAGAATGCCTTTTGGCGTAAAAAATGGACCTGCCACGTTCCAGAGAGCCATGCACTTGATATTGAGTCACCTTTCATGGGAAGAAGTCAGGGTTTATCTGGACGATGTGCTTATCATCACTAAAACCTTTGCAGAACATTTGGCAGTATTGGAAGAGGTGCTTACAGCATTCATGGTTAACGGCTTCAAACTGAAACCTTCAAAAACGTATTTACTAAGACGAGAGGTAAGCTTCCTGGGACATGTAATTTCAAGTAAGGGTATGATTCCCTTGGAAAAGAATCTCAAAGGAATTAAAAACTTCAAAGCACCAACTACAGTTAGAAAAGTTCGACAGTTTATGGGACTGGTTAATTTTTATCGCCGGCATATACCGAACTGTTCAGTGATTGCAAAACCCCTGTTTGACCTATTAAAATGTAAATCAACCATTCCTTGGACGGACGAATGTCAACAAGCTTTTGACAAATTAAAACAACTCTTAACTAAACCACCCTTATTAACCTATCCGGATCGTACAGAAAAAGCACAACCACTATTACTTTATACAGATGCATCGGGAATAGGTGCAGGAGCCTGTCTTAGCCAGGTTCAGGATAACGAAGAAAAACCTATAGCATACATCTCAACAGTATTTTCAAAGGCTCAAAGGGGGTATAGCACTACTGAAAGGGAGGTTGCTGCCATTCGTTGGGCCGTCAGGTCATTAAAACCGTTCTTATATAAGAGATAAGTCAGAATATACACAGATCACAAACCTATCCTATTCTTGCAAAACATGCCACTTGTAAACCACCGAGTTGCCCGAACTCTGGAGGAATTAAACGACCTCGATTACGAGCTTCACTATTTACCGGGCAAACAAAATATAGTGGCAGACTTTTTGTCTCGTAATCCTTATGAAATTAAATCTGAAACAATCGATAAGAGTTATATCCCAGAAATTCCGGACGGATTTATAGAACATTCTATGCCTGGAGGAGGGGATTCTCTTTTTCAATGTTTTTCACAGTATTTATACAATAATGTAAGTCAACATATTGCACTACGTGTAAAAATAATAGAAGAATTAATAGATCATCGAAAAGACTATCATTTGCCAACTGGCAAAGGTGAAAAGCAAACCCTTCAACAATTAAAATTGTCAAAATATCCAGGCCAACTTCCATTCACACATAGTATTCAAGCCTTTGCAATGATGTACAAAGTAAAAGTGTTGGTGTATAGTTCTAAAGAACACCCTCTTCAATTTGGGATATCAACCTCTGATTCAGAGGAGAAAACCTGTTACTTGTTTTGCAGAGGAGGGATACACTTTAATCTTTTAACACCTGTGAACTCAAGAGGAGTTACCAACATCAGTTACTACAGCAATAATCGCATATCCACAATTACAACCTGATTCTAAGAGTCCTCCGGTAATTCATTATAATTTAGTGCCAGATATTTTGATAGAAGAGGATTTATCGGAATTAAATCTTCATCTCCTTTATGAATTGAAGAACTCTGGTGGGGAGGAGATGACTCTGGACAAGTTGCCTAACATTACTATAACTTTACATAATTTTTCTTTGGTGTTGAATTCACAGGATTCAGTGGAAGTCATTATGTCTCAAATAACTGAATGTCAGCAGATTGATCCTTTGTTAAAAAGGTTAATGAGAGCTTTGCAAAACAATCAACCCTTCAGGGGACCCTTAAAATTATTCAGCTGTTCAAGAAATTTTCTGTTTGTTCAGGATGACCACATAATCCACTGCAATCGCAATAATCACTATCATTACGTGGTATCGTTCAGTTTTGCCGTACAAGTGGCTGTAATAAACCATTTCGAATTTGTTCATATAGGACAGAATAAACTATATGCTCTCATAGAAAATATAATATGGCATCCCAAGTTGCGAATGATATGCCAGGATGTCACTAGATCTTGTCACACTTGTCAACTAGCTAAAATTTCTAACGTCATTTGGGCACCACCTAAAATAAAGATTAATACTTATCATCCATTTGAACTCACCGCAGTTGATCTTTTACAATTACCTAAATCCAACAAAGGAAATAACTATGCGTTAGTTTTTATAGACCATTTTAGTAAATGGGTGGCTGCTGTGCCAATAAAAACTAAACATACTGCAACCGTTACAACGGCTTTAGAAAATATCATACCGTACTTACCAGTAATTCCATGAAGACTTATGTCTGATAATGCTAGGGAATTTAGGGGACCTCTTTTTGAAAATTTGCTCCTTTCCTTAGGCATTTATCATGTTTACACGACTCCTTACAACCCTTCATCGAATGGTATAGTGGAAAGAATGAACCGAACTTTAATACAGTATTTAAGAGTTTCTCTCAATGATCCCGGTCAGTGGGATATAATATTACCACAAGTAATTTTAAAATATAATCATCTGAAACATGCGGAAACGGGAAAAACACCTACAGAAATTTTGTTTAGAGATGCTCATGGAGTCCATCCTAGACTGCCATGGACAAAGTTTACCCAGTATTGGGATGAAGGACATGAAAAGTACCATTCTTACTCACTAGGCCAATTGGTGGCTCTTAAGGTTCAATTGCCAGGAGACCTCACCTTGAACAAATTAGAAAATTAAGGCCATTGACAATAGTATTAAAGTAAGCTTCGAATGACGTAACTTATATTGTCGAGGCTCCAGACACTGGACAATATAGAGTTCATCACAGACAAATAAACGGTGGAATTCACCTCCAAAAATATTTAGAACGAAAGCCAATTTCATGAATTACTATACGACCCTTAGCTCCTTTGTGCAAAGGAACCATTACTTGGAGGAGATTGAGGAAGGCGGGTGAAACAACACCTGATAACACAGAATTTTTGAAATGGATTCAGGCGATGAGGAAGAGTTTTGGGTTTTTCGGATGTTCCACCTCGGATTTCTCAATGTCATATCACCCTGAATCAAAAGTATCCTGTTGGCGAATTCCTTAAATCCGATCCCGGATCCAGGTGATATATGCGATCAACATCTCCATACGACAAGGAGTATTTGATAGAGAACGACCAGTTGAGCGATATCTCATCATATCATTTGGGGAATTTGTTTCTAACACCGGAACAGATTTCGGTGATACCGCTTTTAATCAATAACTCACCTATATTGCATATTTCACCTCCTGATACAATGGAAACTCCTACTTACATTTCTTATACTCCTATTAATATAACTCAAGATAGAGAATGGTTACCACAACCTCAAAGACAGGCTAGAAGGTTATCCATGGAGGATTTATCGTCAAGATCCAGCTTTATGGGCTCTCCACAAGCCCAGAATCCTTACGACAACATCACTCCTTTGGAATCTTTAGAAACAACATCCACTCCTACTATGAATTTGAATATACCTAAACTGGAACTTTCCACACTTTCAGATACTACATCTACTCAACTAGAGATCCCAGAGATCCCATCGGGACACACAGCATCAATAATCAAAGAATTTTTAGAATTGGACAAGTCTCCAATTAAAACACCACCCTCAATTCAAACTACTTTTGGAAAACGGAAAACAGTGCGATGGGCACCAACCTTATTTACAAGGGTGTGCGAGGAGGACAGACTAGATGGATCAATGAAGTCCACAGGGTCTATAGCCTCTCGTACACGCCAGAGAACTTCTCTAGAAGAACACACACATCCCTGGGTACAACCCCGTGTCTTGGAGAGAAGACGAAGAAGGCATACAGTCACAGAAGAATACCTGGAAGAAGAAGGACCAGAAAAAGAATAGTAAATTTATATTCTAAAAATCTATATATTCTGAAAGTGTTTTTTGTGTTTAAATTGGTGTAATAATTGTAACATTTTTTTATATTTTTTGTTAATAAATGTTTTCTTGTTTTACTTATGTTTTTGTTTCTTGTAATGTATAATATGAATAAAAATCATTCCTATTTGATTGAGAAATTTTAACCTGAAAAAACTGAAATTAACTGAAGAATGTGATGATCATCTTTTCAATTCATCGAGTGATGTTCTGGTGGGATGGATCGTCTGGAAGAGGAAACTGAAGATGAAGAATGGATTTGTTTCCAATTCTTTATAAGTGTTTCAATTCTTTATAAGTGTTTCAATTCTTTATAAGTGTTTTTAATTCTTTAATTCACCTGAAAAACTGAAATTAACCGAAGAACACGCTGCTCATCTTTTCAATTCATCGTGTGATGTTCTGGTCTGGTAGGATGGATCATCTGGATGGTTACGCGAGGGAGTGGGAAGACTACTACATACCTGAAAAGGAAGAATAGAAGAAAGCGACATGGGCATAACATCAATTGAATCTACAAATATATTACTAAAATCTTTTGTCAATAAATGCTAAATTTTTTTTGTTTTTTTTTTAAAAAAAAATGAATTTAATCTATACTATCCTTATTAAACCTGCTAAACTGAGGAAATGGGGGGCTCTAAAGAAATGTTTTCATTTATAAGTCTTATAGTGTGTCATTATGAGAATCTAATCTTCAGTATTATGCATTTCAGATACTTTTTGTTGGCTATTCCATGATGTCATATTTGGAGTCCGAATATGACCAGAAATTCTCTAATCCAAAGAGACATACCTTTCAATTTAAAAGGGCCATTTATTACCGTTTCGAAGATATCCCTCGGTGTGTTAGTACTCACATCACTCCAGATACAACTCATCTTTTGGTATTCTCAGTCTTTAGGATGGCTTATCACCAACTAATTTATCTGCCTACAAATTCCAGAGGTCGATATAGGGAATATACGATAACTCTTCCGGATGTTAATTTCCGAGCTGAGGAAGTTGTCCCTATTATGGAGGGAATTTATCAGCTCGCTTATAAAGCCAATCCTAAAATGAAAGTTTTTCTGGTTTTGCCAGCTATGCCGGATCTTCCCTACTATAACTTTCATAGATATATTGCTCATGCTCCTGAGGAAGTTCAGGAATGGTACCATAGTTTTAAACAATCAAATCCTAAAGATTTGAATAGGGATACGATTTTGGTCCATAATGAGTTGCTTAGGTTGCACACTACTGCCTTACAGTGGAAAGGCAAACGCACATTGTCAATGACCGATGCCCTAAGAATGGTTCGTCGAGATCTATATAATCAATATCAGCTTTTAGTGAATCCAAAGAATGAGGTATATTCATTGGGGGCTGATGGCTACAATAAAGATGGGATACACCCGAATAAAGTATTTGCTAGGGCATTTTGGCAAATGTTGAAGGACTTTGATACCCTGGATATGATTGTCAAAACACCGGCACATGCACCCTTTCAAATGACAGTGGCCTCACAATTTCGTCGTCGACAGGTTACTATCGAGGATGAAGACACTACAACACAACCCTTAGCAACCCTTGCAGGTCCAGGTTCATCCGGAACTTCGTCCACCGAACGGAAATACTTGAGACTTGTAAGGTCATTTGAGGTTAGATATAGGCCGGAGGTTCATTCGAGTCTTTCTTGCTCGGATCAGAACCAAACCGCTCCCAAGAACCTCCGACCTTCCTTTGAGCAGTCCCGTGCAAGTCAAGGAGAAACACCTGACGTGTCTCCTTTTGATCCAATTCCTTCTGAATATTCATTCAAACGTCCAACTCCGTCGTCCTTTTATACTCCTGACAGTAAAGTGACACCAAGAGTATCACTAGCAAAATCCTTGCAACGAATGACTTTCCAGGAAGCCGACCTGATACAAGGCTCATATAATAGATTTGTCACTTATGCTTTGGGGTCACTCCACACTAAAAACGATATAGATGGAAAGGAATTTCGTCATATACTTGAGAATCTCACTCAGGGATATGAACAAAATGGACCTTAGATACATTTTTACACATTTACACTTTTCTTTTTCTGCCTTTCTTTTGTTTACTTTCCCCTTTTCTCCGTCAAGTTTTGACGGGTGGGGAGGTAAATGTAGAGTTTTACTTCTACAAATAAGTACAAGCAAGTTTTTTTTATTTTTTTGCAGTAATTTATAAACTGTCTTCAGCTTTATTTCAACTTTACCTGT
>JABUQX010039490.1:17500-23490 GCA_015478945.1 Trachelipus rathkii
ATATATATATTATTATTATATATATATATTATATATATAATATATATAATATATATATATATATATATACCAATAATCGTGATAGATCCCTTGAAAAAGGTATAAATCATAAAATTTTACAAATCTGTGTTACACACATATCTCACAAATGCGATGTGAATATGGCAAAAACCGATTACATTTAATGGAATCAGCACAATCATTAATCAATTGCGAACCCTGTCAAGAAATTCATGTTTACCAGTGTTATATACAAAGTAATAAAACAAAAAGTAAATAACTATTTCTTACCTATAGCAAACCATTCACATATTAAAAATAATTAAATGAAAATTGAAAAAGTTTCGTAGTTAAAGATATTATCAAACTCAACTTAATTTGATAAGCTTTAAGATTGTTAAAATGACAGAAACATTAGCAGTTCTCCATTTTCAAGTGGGATTAACCTATTTCTTGTGGCTTCATAAATATTTCCTCCTGTTCTAAATTTTCTTTCACTTTCGACTGATGACGGTGGAACTGAAAGGTATTTTATTGCTAGTTTTTTTTCAAATTCATAAAACTATTTCCAGTGTTTTTCCACCAATTGAAGGGAATATCATTGTCTTCACTGGTCAAAGTAGGCAACTTATATATTTGTTTATTTCTTGATGTAATTCCGTATGTAGCCTTTTACTTTTATGTACAATAATCACATCGTCAGAAGAATGGACTTTCTTTTTTCATCTCAACTTTTTTTCTGTAAGACGATTTTGATGCCACAATTTCTTTAAAACAATCCATTAAAGAATATGTATATATATATAGCGTCGGGCGGGGTGACGCGGACCACTTTAGGTATAACTTGGTCTCCCGACTCTCCCCTAATGCACTTTTTGGAAATTTTTTTTTTTGTAAATCACGGCCCTATAGTCGGGCATAAGCACACAAAAAAATAATAATGTAATTTAATAATAAAAGGTTTTATTAAAGTTTGAATAACGCCGAGTCAGCCTGACCGTGGAGGGGTGAAGCGGACCACCATTGAGGGGTGACTCGGACCATCTGTTTAAATTCGTCTTTTACGTATAATTTCAATTTTTATATTTAATTTATACTTAATATATATAATAATTATTTATCATATTAAAATTCGTAATAAGTAATAAAAATGTCAATAATGATAAATAAAATACGAATATAAATAAGGTGGTCCGATTCACCCCTCTCCGCCCAAAAATTTTGACACTTTTTGAACTCGTTTTTTTTATTAAAATTTCATTTTTTAAAAAATTTTCACTTAATATAAGTAACTTTTTATTACATTTAAATTAATTATACGTAATAAAAATGTCCATAATAATACGTAAATACGAAAAACAATGGTGGTCCGACCGTCCGAGTCACCCCTCCATCAGGCGGGGTGAATCGGACAAAGTTAGGCCCCGTTTTTTTTGCCACTAATACTGCTTGGATCAAAAATTAACTTTGCAGTTTACAGCTAACATACTCGAGTGTATCCACTGAAAAAATAATAATAATCGATCCACAATTTTTCATTTTATAAACGAAGTTAAAAAAAAATCACATTTTTCAAAAGTGAAGTTCTATTGAAGGAAAATTTTGTACGCCTATTTCTAAACATTTTTTAAAAATATAAAAACTTTCTAAATGTAAGATATGAATCAAATAAAACTTGTAGTACTACCGCCTGGCTATAAAATGAGCAAAAAATTTTTTTTTTTTTTTATTTTTTTTTATTTATTTAGAGTGACCGAATCACCCATCCTAAAGAGGCGGGCCCGGTCACCCCGCGCGACGCTATAATAATATATATATATATATATATAATATATATAATAATATATATATATATTATATATATATATAATATTATTATAATAATAAATCATTTTTCTTTTTACATTAAGTAGAAAATATTGTTTTCCAATTATTTTTTTTTTTAATTTAAATACTTTTAATTTTTTACATACATTTTTTTAAAAATAAAATAAATTAAATAATTGATAATAAATAAAACAATTATATATAATATTGATAATTAATAAATATTGATTGGTTGAAACGCATTTCGACCGTCATTCTTCATCCATACACGACCAAAAAAAAGGCAAAAAGTTACGTTTTTCCTAGCGTTTTTTTTCATATTTTTATTGAAAATATAAATTTAAATTATACGCTAATCGGTAAAAAAAACTTCAGAGAATTTTTTGATAACATTTTTGTAAATTATAAGTTTATAGTTTTAATACAATAGTTACGTAAAGTTTATTCACCTCAGCTAAACTATTACCACTTTTTTTCCTAAAGAGACCCATAAATTTTTTTTTTATTCTTCATTATTTTTTTAAGAGTCTATGCTATGATTTTCATAAATATCTTTTTAGAGGCACTTATTGTAAATATAATTACCAAGTTCATTTCTATTTTTCCTATAATTTTCTAAATCATCCTCCCTATTACTGCCCTTGAATATTTTAAAACATCTATGCTTTTCGTTGATTTTCTCTCTTATCTCTCTATTCCACCAAACAGGTTTTTTTCTTTGCCACCCTAATGGGTTTATCTTTAAAACATAATACTGACTAAATATTTATTAATATTGCTTAAAATGTTCCTACATGATAAAACAGTTTTGATCCTTAAATTCTTTATCCCAGTCAGTTATACTAAGCATAAAATTGGTAAATTGGTAAAATCTCCATTTCAGAAATCTGAGATCTTTTCCTTATTAACCTGCAATTTTGGCCCAGACATCACATACACATTAAATCTAATTAGGCTATATTATGGTGGTCACTAAGTCCTAAATTCTCCTCAACTCTAATCACCTAAAAGAGATGAATAGAGACACTGCATTTTTATTCTTCTTTTATGTATCATTATTGACAGTTTTAATACTTATAGCTAAAATTTTGGTAATTATGTACAATTACTCCCTTATAACAGATTTTTATGAAAATCACAGGATATACTCTAAAAAAAATAATAATGAAGAATAGTGAAAACGAAAATTGTCGCTCTCTTTAGGAAAAAAAGTTACAGCCTCTCAAAGTTGTAAAAAACCCCATAAGATTTGTTAATATAAAAAAAAAAAAAAATTTTTTTTTTTTGAAAATCATAGGACATACTCTAAAAAAATAATAATGAAGAATAGTGAAAACGAAAATCGGCAGTCTCTTTAGGAAAAAAAGTTACAGACTCTGAAAGTTTAAAATTTTCCCATAGACTTTCTTATAATAAAAATTAGTGGGCCTCGTGCTCGTTTTAGGGCCATCCTAGTTCAGGTTAGGATAAGATTTGTTAATTCTACATAAGATTTTCTCGTGTGTATACATTAACAACTTATCATAACTCCTGACTTAGAGGCTGAAATGAGACCCTAACCTGGATCGATTCAATATTGAAAAGTCTACTGGGATTTTAACAACTTTTGAGAAGGGCTGTAACTTTTTTTTCCTACAGAGACTGCCACATTTTTCGGTTTTCACTATTCTTTCATATTATTTTTTTAGAGTATATCCTGTGATTTTCATAAAAATCTGTTATAAGGGAGTAATTGTACATAATTACCAAAATTTTAAAATAATAAACAATTAGCTACCCATATTAACTAAAAATTGAAATAGAAAATTAAAAATATACACAAATATGAATTTCAAGGGATGTCCATATCACCCCATCAAGGAAAGTCCGAATGAGCATCAATTAAACTTCAATTTAACTATATTACTAGAATTACATTATTATTTATTTGTGTGCTTATGACCCATACTTTCTTCCTTTTTTCAATTTTTCGTGCCCTTCCTCTGCTTGGACTTAAGGAACATGATTTTCAGAAAGAAAAAAAAAATTCAAAAGGTGTATTAGGAAAAAAAAAGGAGACAAGTTTTACTTAGTGTCCCAATTCACCCCGCCCGACGCTAGTATATTTTGATAATAAAGTATTAAAGCTTGTAGTGTGGTTAGCATGAACTTTAGCTATAGTTTTTCTTTTAGTTGTAGACTTTGTGTACACTATGCAAGCTATTGGAAAGCTCTAGGGTGCTTTGTGGATTTGCATGAGCATGTTTTAGACTTTGTGTATACTATAGCTGCGTTTCCAGAAGCCCGTGTGCAGCCCGTGTGCAAAATCAACTCGGAAACGCTTCGAAATGAAACAATTACATTAACCAATCAGAGAACAGGAAATTTGAGTACCTGGAAACGGCGAAGCACGCCCGTCGGATCACTGAAACTGTAACAATACTCTTATACTTATATGTATCTATTTTATGAAATGATACGATATATTTATTATCCTTAATATAAAAAGTTAACTAAAATATTAAAAAACTTTTGCAAGCCATTTCCGACACATGTTTTATAGTAAATTATGTCCTTGAAACAAGTATTCCTTCCACAGCCCGCCCGTTTATTAATTCCCGAAATCGAGGCTTTAACAATGGGCGCCTGACTGTGACGTTTCCGTGACGTAGAAACGCAACTTGTGTAAGTTATTAGCTGCGTTTCCAGAAGCCCGACTGTAGCCCGGCGGTACACAGGCGCACATGCATTGTTTCCAGAGCCCATTTGCGCACTTCTACGTCACGTAAACGTCACAGTCAGGGGCCAGTTGTTAAATTCTCAATTTCGGGAATTGATAAAAGGGCTTGCCAAAATTTTTTAATATTTTGGTTAACTTTTATATTAAGGATACTAATATATCGTATCATTTCATAAAATAGACACATATAAGTATAAGAGTATTGTTTACAATTGTCAGCTGATCCGACGGGCGTGCTCGGCCTTTCCAGGTACTCAAATTTCCTGTTTCTCTGATTGGTTATGTAATTTTTTTTCAATCAAAGAAGTTTTCCGAGTCGATTTTTGCACACGGGCTGCACTCGGGCTTCTGGAAACGCAGCTATTGACAAGCCCTAGGGTGATTGGTGGATTTGCATGAGCATATTTCGTGAATGATTTTATTGGCATCACTGGGACAGTCTCGATAGGCCCATGTGGCTTTGGTAATAGTTTAGAAAAGGGGATCCTATGAAATATCGATTATTTTTTCCGATAATAGTAATTTTTCGGATATTTTTGATACCCATATACTATATATATATTATATATATATATATATATTATATATATTTGTAAATGGTATATATATATAATATATATATTTATATTATATAAATATATATATATAATTATATATATATATATAGGATCTTTCGTGTTTTCTGGACTGTTGAATTTTCGATTGTCATATCGATTTTTTTCGATAGTTATATGGGTCCTCGGTGCGTCTGCACGGGTCGGCTTTCAGCGACAAATATATTTCTTATTAATTCGGTGTTTTTTAAATTATTTTTAATTTAAATGTTAAATAACGACAGGAATTATTATCAATCCTCACAAATTTAGTCCGAATTTATTATTTTAGAGGGATAATTATATTTTATTTCCTTCTATATACATTATTATTTTTATAATTTATATAAAAAAGAAAAATTTTTCGCAGTTTTTAAACTTCACTTCGAATTTAAAAATATACACAGTATTTATTGACGATTGTTGAGACTTAGACTACTGTTAGCCTAGCTTAAAAGCCTAATACTATTTGAAAGCGTAACTTTTAAAATACAGATAACAGAAAACGATTGTGTTTTAATAGATTTTCTGCAAGAATACAATATAATCTTTACTATTGAAAAAATTTATGTTAGAGAAACATCGGCTATAATTGTTACGTAATACAAGTAAATATTGCCTCAATTCTTATTTATTTTGTATAGCGAGTTTTGTGAATATAGTAGTGTAATAGCACATGTATAAAGTGTTAGGTTAAAGATAGGTATATTAGATTAGGTTACGCTAACCTAATAAATTGAACTTACGATCTAACGTAACCTAAACGACCTAACCTAACACTTAAACGTTGAGGCTTAGGTATGTTGTTAGGTTAGGTTAGGTTAGTTACGGTTTAATTAGGTTAGTTAGGA
>JABUQX010039491.1:0-31680 GCA_015478945.1 Trachelipus rathkii
TTACATTCATATCTGCACTCAGAACATTTAAATAATTTTCGAATTGCCGTGAGTTAGCAGATGAATTTTTAAGTTACCTTTCTGATTACACATTCATAGTTGCACTCAGAACAATTTAAATAATTTCGAATTGCCGTGAGTTAGCAGATATGTGTGTTTTTAAGTTTGCTTTCCAATTACATTCATAGTTGCACTCAAACATTTAAATAATTTTCGATCTGCTGTTGGATTAGAGATGAATTTTTAAGGCTTATTTTTGTTGATTACATTCATAGTTGCACTCAGAACATTAAATAATTTCGAATTGCCGTGAGTTAGCAGATGAATTTTAAGTACCTTTCTGATTACTTCATAGCTGCACTCAAAACATTTAAATAATTTCGAAAATTGCTGTGAATTAGGCAGATTGCCTTTTTTAAGTTACCTTTGTTGATTTACATTCATAAACTGCTAATGGCACAATTAAACTTTCCTTTTCTTATGTGTCTTTAAATGGCTCGTCAACTCATCTCTGTTTTTAAAAGTAAAATTACAATGTCTGCAATTGAAATTTTCTGGATAAATCTTTTTAGTATTTTGATCATTCTTTACTAACGTTAGAGGTCTGCTTCTAGAAGGACTATTCCTTATGGAACCTATGCTCACATTGATCAGCGACACCGATATCCGGGTGTATAACATACGTCCGCTTGTTAATAAGATTATGCCTCCTTATTATCGAAATCAAGAAGAAACTACTTAAGATCTCACATGATAATAATCGATAGCACATTAGTCTATCTAATTATACTATATTATTAACAACAAGAGAACGGCAAGCACGAGATAGCAGTAGTACATATATATGATAGACAAAAGTAATATCTTATGTAGTAGTCTGATCTAGGTGTAGGGTAATAATTCGGTACTTCAAATATAGATTTGTAAACTTACGTTAAATAGTAGTTGAATTAAAGCACTCATCTTGCTTGAATGTGGTTCTATAATGAATGTAGATATAAATATACTCAATAAAATTGAATTATCCTGCAAATTGATTGTTCGTATATGAGTGGTAACTCTATATAAGAGATAAAAAAGTAAGATTAAAATAGAAAAAAGAATATTTAAGTTTGATTGGATAGTATTGTGGGTAGTATTGTTAATAATGAGTGGTTATGCATGTACCTAATGTTTCTCGTGAAATAATTGTATTGTGATAATTAGTATGTGGTGTAATTATATAATATATATATGGTATTAGTTATAGTAGTATTGAGTTTATTATAGGGTAGGTATATTATTATTAGTAGTACTTATAATATATATATATATATATATATATATTATATATATATATATATATATATATAAGGGGGATATTGTTCGTGTTTTTATATATGTATACTAGGAAGATTAAACATAGCAGAAACCATTCTCAGTAATGGATAATACACCATGTGGTTTATAATCTCCCCATGTGGTGTTTAGTTTTAAGTATTATGGCTTCATTTATAGAAAAACTCTGTAGATTTTATATATGTTATAATGCTTTCTCTTTTTGTTCTAGTTATTTTTATATATTGTAATATTTATTGATGAATCTAAAGCCACAGAAAGCATTAGAATAGGCAAATATTTATTGTGGCTAACTTTCTGTTGTGAGTGTATAAAAAAACTCTTCGTGAAGACCTTATATGAGGATTATAAATTCATCTAAGGTCAGTGATACATGTAAAGATAAATAACCATAACTCTTATACAATACTTTATAAATTAATATGTTATAACTATATTGGTAACAATAATAGTAAACTTATCTTAAACTTTTACAGTTTATAACTCATAAAGAATACTCAAGAAAACCTTGGGTAAAGGAATAAAACAAGCCCTTTTAGAAAATAGGGTGAGTTTTTAAACAAATGAATATGTAATTTTAAAGTGTAAAAAAATTGATTGAAAATAATATATAATAAAGAGTAGGTAAAAGCCCTTTTTAAAAAATCACACTGTTAAACTTTTAACAGGCTTCATATCTAGGACTTTCATATATAGGATTCATATCTGTGGCTTTGGTATCAGATTTTCATATCTGGGGCTTTTGTATCAGATTCTCGTATCTGGGACTTAAGTCCGGATTCTTGGATCCTTATTCTATCCTGAAATCCATTCTTGGATCGTGATACCTGGAAAGAAAAACTATTATTCATTAATTCAAAGCTAAGTCATTATATTGTTAATCTAGCCTCCTATTTCCTAATACTTACCTTAACTTCATACATGAACAATATTTGGAAACTACTTTCGTTTCCACTCTCGAATCTGAAATTTTAAGAATGAATAATCAATATTTGTGGTATATATCACTTTCTTATTTATTCTTTGTTTCTGTGAATTAGTTATTGGATTGTTTGTGTTGGCAGTCCATACTTATTCATTGGTACTTATACTTATTTAAAATCTTAAAATCCTTTATACAGTGGATTAATTGAGTTGGTAAAACCTTCCTTCTTCCACCAATATAATATTTATAATTCTTACAAACCTAATTAAAGATAGAACTTTTTCTGGTGTGTCAAATCCCTGATTATTTACTTTTGATTAATTATATCATTCTATTCTGTGATCTATGGAAATATAATTAGATTTAATCTTCAACTTTAATATTCAGTCAAAACCTGTGCAGTGACACCTTGGTTTAATATTCAGTCAAAACCTGTGCAGTAACAACTTGGTTAATTATAGTGAATAATATACTTACAACTGATCTTCAAGCTGAACATCAGGGCAAAGATTTATATAGAAAATTTGTTAATTAATGATCACAATCCTCTCAGATAGTCATACAAGTCAGCAGGCCGACGGAGTCCTTAATGACAAATTTCCTCCGTTACGGAGATAGCCTAACCTGCTCCGTATTACCTCTGATGATGTCAGGTGGTTGCTGTGCTGACTAGATACCCCAACCATTATCTTCGAACATCACAAACCTAACATCTGTGAAATCTCTTACAAATTGACTTTCGTACTCTTCTATTCATCGACTTTTTATCTTCAAGAAAGAGCGGAGAGAGGTACCTCACAGTCGGGTACACTTGTTGAGCCCAGCGTACTTCCTCTCCGCCACATAAATAAATTAAGTGGCGCCCGAACAGGGACTCTGTTTGAGTTCCTGCGCTTGCGTGCACTAGGATTGTGACTCTCGTTCACATCATCATATTTATTTTTGAAAAATCATCGATTCTCTTCAGTATCTTCGAGGAAATCTTCTTCTTTTTTGTACTTACATTGAACAGATTCGAGAGTTAGTTAGTAATAACCCTCCAAATCTTTTGAAATACTTTCCATTAAAACTTAAAAATGTCAGAAGAAACTCAACTAAAAGACTTGGACACAAGTATAGGTGTTGATGGCCAAGAGGCTTTGGACTTTGATCCATCTCTTGCAGCTATTGCCTTAGATCCACGTGTAGAACAACGTCTGCGTGATGATCGAAATAAAAATAAATTAGAATTGAATGTAGGAATGAATGTGGAAAATAAAGACAGGGTAGAAATTTCCAACTCGGACATACCCTCAGTTACCAAATCTGATTTAAATTCACTTGCAAATTCTGACTTAAAATCAGTTCCCAACTCTGATAAACCTTTCACTGAGACCGAAATGAGTACCTTATTAACTAAACTCCAAAAACAGGTGATAAGTGAAAGGAAAGTGGCTAATGTAAATTCGGTCAGTAATGCTGAACACAGAACGTTTCATGATCGAGGACAAGGTATCCCCTCTGGCTTCGATTCCCATAATTTGCAAATGAATAAAAATACCACTTCTGTTTATGATCGTGAGTATAAACCTTCCTTAGTTTCCCAATCTCAACCACGATCAATGCCTCTTTTACATAATCCACCCAGTTATGTAGAAAATTCTAGAAACCAAATTCTTTCTAATTCTAATCTTTATTCTAATCCTAACTATCATTCCTAATCCTAACCTTATTCCTAATCCTAATCTTATTCCTAATCCTAATCTTGTGCCTACTCATAATTTTCTTCCTAAATCTCAACTTTTTCCTAATCCCAATCTTCGTCATGATTATATATCCCCTGGAAATTACTATAATCCACCAAAGTCTCTATTTAGAAATCCCGATATGGGTAGAGGCAATAGAGATTTTCTATCCCCTGTAAATAGAGGAGAGGCTGACTTTTCCGAAAAGTATAATAAATTGATACAGCCTAAACGAGAACAAATATTTAGAAATCAATATCCGGAGCACCAGATGTTATCAACTGACCCTAGTGTCTATTCTGGTTGTTATCCACAAGGATATTCTCAAACACATTCTGAACGTCGTATTCCTGACGACGATGAACCTTCTATGTATTCAGGACCACACATGAAACGGAGACTTGATATGCTGGAGGAAGCCATTGTGCTTCTTACCCAGTTACTCAAGAACTCTCAGAAACTGAAGGTTGTGGATCCTGGAAAATTCAAATATGAAACGGAACAAGATCTCTTGGTCTACCTGGCTGATTTTGAGGCTTATTGTAGTTTACACTACCCAAACGCCCATCACCAATGGTTAAGACTACTTGGTCGGCAGCTGGAAGGAAAATTTCAGAACATCTACCGAGAAATTATAAAAGATAATCGTGAATATTTCTCTGTAAGGGATAATCTTGTTTGTTGGTATCGAGATGAGGAAAGAAAGAAAAAGGAAGATCGAATACAGAAGTATCATGCCGCTCACCGATACCCTAATGAGAACATCAAAATGTTTGCCCTTCGGTTGGAACGCCTAGCTAGCCAAGCATATCATGGACATGATATGAGAGATCATGATTCCCTTAGAACAGCTTTCCTTTGTAGTTTGCCTCCAAATATTGAAACATTCGTCCGTCAATATATTAAAATGATGGAGTTGGACGGGTATAGTCGAGCTTCATGGGAAAATATAGTGAATTTCGCTGATTCTTTGGACAGCGATAACCTTGTTTTTCCAAGTTCCTTGTCCCAAACTAATCCACTTGAGGTCAGCCCATCAACTTCTTATCGCATTGACCGGAAAGTGGACTTACACGAACCCTTGGAACCAGTGGTTCAGATTAATACGGCACTCCCTGGATGGACTGATGTTTTGGATCACAAAGTCGAACAACGCAAGACTAAACCATCCAAGAATAATCACCGTCCGGCCCATAAGAATAAAAGTAGCACTCCAGAACGAAATAATGGTAGTCGCTATTATCGTGACTCCACTAATAATTACAAGAACCATGATAATATAGTTCGTTCTGACCCTAATTCAAATTCACAGAACCGTCCTAAGGCTGCTGACCGGAGAAATGTTTTGTGTCACTACTGTGAAAAAACAGGTCACTCCATGGAAGAGTGTTATAAATATCTTGGAGTATGCAGTTACTGCAAGAAGAAGGGTCACGTCCGGGGAAATTGTCGTGCTAGGATTTCTTCTTCATCTTCTTCACTAAATATTAGAAAAGTAGTTTGTCCCTTTTGCGGTGGTCCTCACGCTGGGATGAGGTGTTCACACAATAGTGCTCCTCACCAGTCCCATAATCATGACCACGAGTCTTCTTCCTTTAGAACTGTTCCCTTTGAAAAAGTCTATTCCCGGTCGTATTCAAATCAATCGACCAATCACAGGCCTCCATCGTCCAAGCAAGTGGAATCATCCCTACCTGTAATTAAAAATTTAAACCCTTGTACTAATGAGAAGGTGCGGTATGATCTCCCTTTAAACTCCTGGTCTCCCCGGACTTGAGTCCTCTGGTGGAGAATAACCCTTTAATTGACTCAGTCAATGATGATGGAGGTATAGAAAATTGTAAAACTTCTAACATTATTCCCGAGAACTCTTCAGAACGACCTCCCGTAGAAATGAATAAACCTTTAGAAAATCCCTTACGGACGATGGTAGTCCATTGTACTCCTTTCAAGGAGGACCCTTTGATTGTCTCCATCGCTTTGGTTCCCAACAGCTCTGGCTTCTACGGTTGTATGGTAGATAGTGGAGCTGGAATTAGTCTGATCAGCACTGAAATAACCGAATCCTACATGAGGAATTTACCATTACGACCTTCTGTAGATATAAAAGTTAATGCCATCAGCGGTCTGGTCAGAGAACATTCAGTACCTATTGACTTCTATATTGAATGTAATCTGTACTTTCATGACAGTGATTATGTATCTAAACCCGTCATTTTGTTGGTAGTTCCTCAAGAATTTATGCCTGCTCCCCTAGTTTTAGGGGCTGTCGCTTTAAAAGAAAATGACCTTCTCCCAGACTTAACTACGCGGGAGTTGGTGCATAGATCTAATGATTGTATAGAATCCGTAGCTAAGGATGAGAGTCTTAACATCCCTTTTTATAAATGTGTCACGATAAATTCCATTAACGTTCCCCCGTTTTCCTGTCAGATGGTGGAGGTAAGTTGTCCTTCATCTGAAGTCCCTGCCTTGGTTGGTTTTCAATCAGAGCCATTGGGATCTGTTGTACCAATTCCTGGTGTATTGGATTTGCGAGATTCGTGTAGGATCGCTCTATTTAATCCTTCCGATACACCTTATTATGTTAGGAAGGGTACTGTGGTAGGTAGTTTGTGTTCCTTGGAAGAAGAAGATATTCTTCAAATTAATACTAGGTCAGTAGAGGCAAATTCCGAAATCAACTTGAAAGCAGACGTATGGTCCCCCACTAAATTGGAGGAGGAGTTTTGCTTTGCGGATATTCCTATCTCTGACCTCGAAAAGGAACGATTAATCGCAGTATTATTGAAACATAAAGCGGCTCTCAGTTTCGGTGACCACGACGTTGGAGTGGCTACTAATATCACACACAATATCGAGGTAGAAACTGGTCGACCTGTGAGACTACCAGTACGTCGTTTCCAGGGTCCCTTGGCTCAAGAAATAGAAAACCAATGTCATGAACTGTTGGAGCAGGATATTATTAGACCTAGTAAATCCCCTTATTCAGCTCCTGTGGTTCCGGTCCGAAAACCTGACGGTAAATTACGATTATGTATCGATTACCGGAAATTAAATAGTGTTACTAAGACCGATTCCTTTCCGTTACCTAACCTAATAGATACGATTTATAACATGTACGGTAAGGTCTATTTTACAACAATAGATCTGGTCCGTGGATATTATCAAGTATCAATGGAGCCCGAGAGTATTGAAAAAACTGCTTTTTCCACCCCATTTGCACAGTACGAATATTTAAAAATGCCCTTTGGTGTAAAGAATGGTCCGGCTACATTCCAACGTGGGATGATGTTGGCATTGGAAGAATTACCATGGTCCGAGGTTATGGTATATTTAGATGATATTATCATTCTCAGTAAAAATATAGATGATCATCTAACCACCTTGGATCGTGTCCTTTCTGCACTAGAGAAAAATGGTTACAAACTTAAACCCAGTAAAACTCGGCTTTGTCGTACTGAAGTGGAATTCTTGGGTCACCATATATCACGGAAAGGTATACTTCCCCTTCAGAAAAATCTTAGAGGAGCTTTGGAATTTCCTGTCCCCACTACGGTAAAACAATTACGCCAGTTTCTGGGAATGGTAAACTTTTATAGGCGACATATTCCAAATTGTTCCCAAATCAGTAAGCCTTTATCATGCCAGACTGGTGGTAGATCCATTAACTGGACGCCGGAGTGTCAGCAGGCCTTCGATCAACTTAAAGAGGCCCTAGTAAATCCCACCTTGTTAGGTTTCCCTGATTATAGTCCCCGGAGGTTTCCCCCATGGAGCTCCATGTGGATGCTTCAGACCTCGGGGCTGGGGCTTGCCTTTCACAAATTCAAGACGGCGAACGCAGGCCAATTGCTTTTATTTCTATGACCTTTAATGGGGCTCAAAGAAATTATGGAGTAATTGATAAAGAACTTACTGCTTTGCGTTGGGCTGTCAAATCCCTTAGACCTTTCCTCCTGTGCATAAACACATTCAATAAATATAAAATAACACGACCAATATATATGCCCCACTCATCTATTGACAAAATAGAGTTTGGTTGATGGAGGGTTAAAGCACTAAGGACTATAGAGCAAAGAGCTCTAAATCGAATAATGACTTCGAATCAAATTCCAGAAATAATATATCGGAGCCCTAAACAAATATAAGTTGCTGATTAGCTTACTATCCCGATCTCCCAGTAAATGAATAATTGAGAAAAGAACACCGAAAAAAGACTTATTGGATTCATTCCATTCCGAAGGTATCAATTCCAATAGAAATCAGGCGGAAGGAGGGACCATAATTAAAGAATTTTCCTTATATTTATATGAGATCTGTCGAAGAGGGACATTTATAGGTGAGAGATGTCTCTAAATATTGAAGAAATTACAAAAAAGCATCCTAGTAAATAAATAAGCTTCAAGGATCACAATATGGTCAAAAACAAAAGGGACTTCCAGAATATTAAAACTATCCACGGAGTTTCAATTACCAAATACCAGAAAGTTATTACTGCTACTTTACTGATGTCTTTTAAAGTTAATGTTCACATATATTATGCCTATAATAAACTAATATATGGAAATAACGTTGTTGGTGGTGAACCCTGTTATTTAAAATGTTTAGCCGGGATTCATTATAATTATCTGCTAGTTACTTCTAGTAGTGAATAAATGTTATGTCGACTCCACTGGAGTATATACGCCACCGGAGACGAACCAGTCTTTTATAACTTCTTCTCTGAGTTATAAATTGACATATGATTTTAACCTGAGGTGAAGTAAATAAGCACAGAGAATAAAAGTTAGCTTTGCTTCATCTATTTAAAAATTTTACTTAAAGTTCTGTTGTTTACTTACTGACTGAAAAATTAATATAAAATACTTAGCCAAATAACTTATCTTGCAAACCTTGAACCCGATAAGTTACAAAAAAATCTTATTCCTATCTTTAGTAATCTCTTAAGCAAACTTTCTTCTGAACTATTGTTCTAAAAAAAAAAACATCTTCATCTAATGAAGTTGTTTGAATGTATGCTTTCTAGTGTGCTTGAAAAAGAAACCCTCCTAGTATAAACGATTCTTGTATAATTGATCTTTGTGTGTCTGGGTTATATGAGGGCAGACTAAAGATTATATTATTCAACTACAGATCTGAAAAGTCTTGTGTAAATTGATTTCCCCTACTTTATTTAACCAACAATGGTTAAATATATATACAGCATACATATATACTGTATGGTTTTAATTCCTTTAGTAATTGTGGAGATATTCATCGAAAAACCGCGTACCTCAAAGAATTTATATATATATATATATATATATTGTGAACTGTATATATATATGTACTTATTGTACATATATATCTACCAGTTCTATATATATATATATTGTGAACTGTATATATATATGTACTTATTGTACATATATATCTACCAGTTCTCCGGCTCCAACGAGCTTGTCATGTTCATGACAGGTTGTGGAGTGGGAGAGCTTTAAAACTTATATTACAGATTTTCCTGGTTCCTGAAGGAGGTATGGGAGGTTCTAATGATCAATCCAGGCTGGATGAGTAGATTTTCCCTCTTCGCAATCGTAGGACACAATGGATAAGTATATGAGGGGTATATGAGGAAATACAAATAATCAAGAAAAAGACTTCTTAGATTGTTTGTATTTTCGAAATAAAGTATACCATGATCCTAATCAAAAAAGGTCTTTGTTAATGAGGTATGACGGTGGTTTCGATGAACAATGATGGTAAATTTTCCAAGCTGATATTTCTGACTATGGAAAGTTTAAATTAATACCTTTAATTTACCTTTAATTTATTTTACAAGCAAATTTTATAAAATTTTAATTTGTTTTTTTTTTAACTCGTCAGTTTCTCAATAATACGTTACTTCTGATTTTCCCAATCAAATAGTACAATTGAGAAATGTAGAAGGTTAAAATGATTTAGTTTTACTCTACTTCATTTTTTCGCTTCGTGACAGTTATCATGTAATAAAAATAGTACCTTAGCGTAGGGAATATTAGTTCATGCATTTTATGTAGGATTGGAAATTTTGTGGTGGCTTATGTATTGACATATATATTGATGCTTTTCAGAATTGATTGAATAACTACCTGGAATTTGATTTTCAAAAACCATTTTCAAAGATGCCTTTGCTTTTGGCCATCGGATCCTCTGAAGTATCCTTATTTCGGAACCAAAAGAAGTATCTCCGAAATCAACATGGAGTAGCCGTACGGGCTGACTATGCCTCTGGACGTAAAATCTCGTCTTGTATATCCCGAGTTCAAACTTTAATGACTCCGGATGTCAAAAACATAATCATATGGGCTCTAACGACCACCGCCTGGCAAAGGAAGGAGTTAAAGAACGTTGACCATGATGTAGCCACGGTGTTTGAGCCAGTGACGGATGTATCTTTGGAAAAAATACCTGACATAATGGAAAAAATCACAGAAGTAACCAAAAAGATCAATCCTCAGGTTAAAGTTTACCTCTTTATTCCGCCTATTCAGGATATGCACGCTTTTAATAAAAAGCGTATCATTCGCGATTGGGGGAAGAAGTATAGCAAATATACTTTAGATGATCCTGAACTGTCTCCTGAAAATATGAGAAATCACGCCATCCACAGTTTTAAACTGTTTGAGTCCTTAAGGGAATCACAATATACATGGACAGATAAAAATCTTATCCGCGGAACTGATATTCTGGACTTTTATCATGGTAAACTTGGGAAAAATGGTGAAGATACTCCAATAACCCCTCATGCTAAATATCTAAATAAAGAAATACTAATATTGAACTCTCCTATGTTGTTGGACGGTTTGCACCCAAATCGTCTATTTTTGGTAAATTTTATGGAAAAGGTTGGACATCTGTTTAAAATAAATAAAATTGCTGTAAGGTATGAACCTTACAAACCTCTATCAAGTCGACCAAAGGCAAATGAGAAAAGACGAACACGTCCTATGGTTTCCAGTCATAATAAAGGAACTGGTAGAATGGACCAAAATTATTTATTACCTTGCCCTCCTAGAAATGTTGTTCCTAATTATAATGTTTCTGTGGACTATATCCCCGAATACCAGCAGTCTGGTAATCGTCAAGTTGCTTTTTCATCGTCAGTACCATCAAATTATTTCCCCGATTCAAATTATCATACACAAAATTATCCTATACCGGAACCTCAACCTTCCTGTAGTTACACTTCAACTGCTTCATGTAACTCATCTTATATTAATAATTCTCAATCTGAATGTAATCCTTTGTATCAACCTTCATGTAGTTACGCTTCAACTGGTCCATGTAACTCGTCTACTTTACCAAATTATCCATCAACTGCTTTCTCACATTTACCTAGTTATACTTCAACTGCTTCAGGTAACTCGGCTAATGTATCTGTTTGTAATCCTGAAACCGCGCTGGATCCCCAGATCAAACTTGTACTGCGTACAAGTTTGAGATGGGCAATGGAACGGATCAGGTGGAAAGATATGAATGAGAATCAACGGCAGATGACTTCAATATTGTGGGCTCAAGAGTTTGAGGATGAAAAGAAGTCCGTTGCTGATCTTTCTTCTTTGAACACCGTCCCCATATTGTAAACCATAATTGTAAATATATTTAATTGGTAGGCATCGGATTTTGTATTATATATAGTATTAAGAGAGTCCTGAGTATCCTTCTCTACGGGTCTGTACTACACTCTTTGCCTCGACACTCCCGTCTTTCTCTGAACGACGTGGAAAATGGAGGTGGGGGGTTTAGATTTAGTGGGGGAGGATATAAGGGGGATATTGTTCGTGTTTTTATATATGTATACTAGGAAGATTAAACATAGCAGAAACCATTCTCAGTAATGGATAATACACCATGTGGTTTATAATCTCCCCATGTGGTGTTTAGTTTTAAGTATTATGGATTTATTATTGGAAAAACCCTGTGTAATTTGCATATATTATAATATTGTTTCTTTTCTGTTCTAGTATTGTTATATATTGTAATACATTTTTAAGGAGTTTTAAGTCACAAAGTATTAGAGTAGGTAATATTGTGACTCACTTTCTGAAAGCTTTTTGAAGACCTTATATGAGGATTGCAACTGCAATTAAGGTCAGTTTATTTATAATTATAATGAATGTTAACTTTTATGATTTAATCTATATAAATAATATGGATTAATAAATAATGATGGTAAATTTAACTTAAACTTTTACAGTCTACTAAATTGTAAAGAACACTCAAGAAAACCTTGGGTAAAGGAATAACACAAGCCCTTTTAGAAAATAGGGTGAGTTTTAAGCAAATGAATATGTAATTTTAAAATATAACAAAATTGATTTAAAATAATATATAATAAAGAGTAGGTAAAAGCCCTTTTTAAAAACACACTGTTACTTACTTTTAACAGGCTTCTAATACCTGGGAGTCATCTCTGAATTTTCATATATAGGATTCATATCTGTGGCTTTGGTATCAGATTTTCATATCTGGGATTCACATCTTGGATATTGATATCTGAAAGGAAAACTATTAGTCATAAATTCAAAGCTAAGTCATTATATTGTTAATCTAGCCTCCTATTTCCTAATACTTACCTTAACTTCATACATGAACAATATTTGGAAACTACTTTCGTTTCCACTCTCGAATCTGAAATTTTAAGAATGAATAATCAATAATTGTGATATATATCACTTTCTTATTTATTCTTTGTTTCTGTGAATTAGTTATTGGATTGTTTGTGTTGGCAGTCCATACTTATTCATTGGTACTTATACTTATTTAAAATCTTAAAATCCTTTATACAGTGGATTAATTGAGTTGGTAAAACCTTCCTTCTTCCACCAATATAATATTTATAATTCTTACAAACTTAATTAAAGATAGAACTTTTTCTGGTGTCTCAAAATCCCTGATTATTTACTTTTGATTAATTATATCATTCTATTCTGTGATCTATGGAAATATAATTAGATTTAATCTTCAACTTTAATATTCAGTCAAAACCTGTGCAGTGACACCTTGGTTTAATATTCAGTCGAAACCTGTGCAGTGACACCTTGGTTTAATATTCAGTCAAAACCTGTGCAGTAACAACTTGGTTAATTATAGTGAATAATATACTTACAACTGATCTTCAAGCTGAACATCAGGGCAAGATTTATATAGAAAATTTGTTAATTAATGATCACAATCCTCTCAGATAGTCATACAAGTCAGCAGGCCGACGGAGTCCTTAATGACAAATTTCCTCCGTTACGGAGATAGCCTAACCTGCTCCGTATTACCTCTGATGATGTCAGGTGGTTGCTGTGCTGACTAGATACCCCAACCATTATCTTCGAACATCACAAACCTAACATCTGTGAAATCTCTTACAAATTGACTTTCGTCCTCTTCTATTCATCGACTTTTTATCTTCAAGAAAGAGCGGAGAGAGGTACCTCACAGTCGGGTACACTTGTTGAGCCCAGCGTACTTCCTCTCCGCCACATATATATATATATATATATATATATATATATATATATATATATATATATATATATATATATATATATACAGTACCGGTATATATATATATATGAAATATCAATTCCATGTATCAATATTACGAAGTATCTATTTACAATTTAATCAAACCCATCAAATATCGAAAGTGGACTTTGAAAATATCAGTGCTGCCGAAAAGTAAAACTTTACCCTCAAGGGTTGGTGGTGAAGCTCATGGGTTGAATTTGTTTATAAAAAAAAATGGAATTTGTATTTGGACTGAATATGATGAAATAAGTATTTGAAAGGACAAACCTTCTTTCAAAATACATCTGGAATCACGATATTTCAATTCATGAAGTTGATGTTGCCAAGCGGATTGAAACAGCTATTGCAGATCTTCATAATGAAAATAAATTTGACTTGATTTGGTCTGAGGCAAAGAAATTTTGTGAGCAACATGGATTTGAAGGACCAGTCACTCCATGTAAGCGCAAAGTTCCACAGAAATTGGGGGAGATGTTCATCCAGCTGTTTCTTCACCTTGTTTGCTTAAAAACAACATACATCTATTTCTTGACAATATTGTTGAAAACATAGTTACCCTTCAACAAGAATCAGTTGACACTGCTAGGGGACATCTTTGACAGTAGGGGTAGGCAGTATTATGAAATCTAAATTTATATTCGTGAAGGGAGAGATGGTGCTCAGAGGGAAGATGGGATAGCATCACTCTGACACAGTTTGACAGTCCAGGGTATGTTCTGTGGAAGATATTTTGGGTATATGCACTGAGAATATGGTGGTGTTTTTGTATTCAGAGATCACTCTGTATGTTAACTGTGCGTGAATGTGTTTAATAATAAGTGTGTCTGGTGGTGGGGGAGAAAGCGTGTTGTAAATGTTGGAATAGTATATAGGTAGCTGGTGTGATTAATTTTCCTTCTTGGTAGAGGGTTTGGTGTATGGGGTGGTCTGTTGAGAGTGATCTGCTGGAAAACTGGCAGCCCTTTAGATCAAGATGGGCCCTAATAGAGAGAGAGAATTTTTGATTGTAAGTGAAGGATGGGTGTGGACGGGAGCCAGCTTCTTACTATTCTGAAAACTTTGTTTTGAAAGCTCTCAAGTTTTTGGATGTTGGTTTGAGCTATTATGGGCACCCATGTGGGTGTGCATATTACAAGATGGGACGAAGGTATTGCTTGTATACAATAACTTGATGGACTTTGTGTTGCTCAAAATTTGTTCTGGTTAGTTTTTTCATTGCCTTTAGTTTATGTATAGCTCTGAGGTATTGCTGTTTATGTGGAGGGGGGGGTTGGATGTGGAGGGTTGTGCAAAGTCATACGGGTGGGTACTTTTTATGGCAAAAAGTTTTATAAGCTCTAGGTAATGTGTGGGTGTGTTTTTGTTTTTGTGAGGGGTGAGGGAGCATGTGGTTTTGAGGGGGAAACTGTTTGATGGGCATTTGATTCTCTTATGTCAGGTGTGAGCAGTGTGATGGAAGATTTTTGGAGAGAGGCAATCATTCTGTTCCCTGATAACCACTTTTAACTGTTTTATTTATTGCTGTAGTTCATGACTCACTGTGATTGTTATAAGAGAACACCTTGAGCTATATTGTCAGCAGTCATTCTGTATAACTTGAGGGGGAAAATGTGGGTTGTGGAAGATCAATTGAAGTAAAAAAGATTAAGAGTACCCCTCTGTACTGGTGATAAGGAATGTGCAACCCTGGGCGGACTGTATGTACTGGTTAATACGTGGTATGTGTCCTTTTATGTACTCTCACAGTACAGAGCCTGAGTACTATGTAAATTTACTATTATTTTCTTGTCATTGATGGTGTATTTCTTGTCTTAAGAATATTTGTCTAGTAGGAGCTATGTATCGTGGATAGCTGTATCATAGTGCCTTGTTTGTCTATTTGCTACTAACGAATAGTGTATGATGTGTGGTTAAGTTTTTGGTTTTAAATTGCTGTGAGGAATGGTTTTTGGTGTTAGGTTTTTGGAGCGTCTTTCAAATAGAAATGCTATTTTGTCTAAAACCATTGTGTATCTGAGGAGGGGGGGGGAGAGATCACCTATTCTAGTGATTATATGGGGCTCTTCTATATAACTTTAGATAGTTGTAGAAAGCAATCGATATTACAAGATCTTTATGAAGCTTAGTGGTTGGTGTGTTTGGTTATGATCTTAGCTGATGGGGAATTATTTTGTTGGTTGTAGTGTTTTCCATGAATTGGTCGAGATATGTTTGGTTTGGGCCTGGGGGATGCCGTTTTTGGAATATTAAGGTTAGGACTGCTATGGCTTTAGTTCCACAGATGATGGTTGAGGTGGATTATTTAAGAATATTATTGTCAGGAATCAAATGCTCAATATTATTTTTGGCTTTTTTCGTGACCACAATTATTTGTTCTAGAAAATTAGGCCCTATTTAACATTCCGAGGGACTTTCACACTGAAAAAGTAATCATCTTAAGAAAAATTAAAGGAACTAATCAAGCAAGCCTGCCCCAAGGGTATTACTCATGCTTTTTGAGATTGCTCTAATCATCATCAAAACCCAAGAATCTTTGGCACATTGCAATGTGGCGTACCACGATTTCGTTTTTGGTTTTCTTTTCTGTTATTGAACGCTGAGGATTTGCCCCGAATGTGTGGAGCTGGGAGGAATGTTTGGCATATTCTGATGCTATTGGTTGAATGAATTTATTCATGGGTGGCATCAAGAGAAGTATTGTCTAAGTTCTTCTTACTTTTTTATGTTTTGGTCATTCGTGGCGCAGACAGTCAAATGCATGCACCGCCGTCAATCTATTTCTGCAAGTGGTCCAGGATCGAATCTCTCAGCATGTGTGAAAACCTTTATGCGGCGTTTATTGGGGTATGGAGAGTAACTTAGTTTATTATTGTTATTTATTTTATGGTTTAAATTGTATATATTATGGGTTATTACTATATAATTATATATTTTCCGTAATTATATTATTATTATGATATTGTTTGGTAATTAGGTGACTTTATTATTATATACGTGTTATTTCTTTGTGTTAGTGTAACTATTAATTCAGTCCAATAGCGTATTTTATAGAGAGTATACTATTCTTTTTTTTCTTATATACATGGTTCTTTCAAGATATATTACAATGGATATTGTTTCAACTATGGTATTTGGATTTTTTACCTCCTTAAAGTAATCGTACAATTATTAATGAAAACTATTATTTACCTTCCCCAACCTTTCGGCTTTCTAATCATACTAAAAGTAGAGTGATAAAAATTAGTACTGTTTTTTCATTGAGTTCTACAAACTAAGATGCATATAATGTTGCTTTCCTACTTATTTTTTTTGGTTTTTGTGCATTTTGTTTTTTTTTTGTGTGTTCTTTTGTTTGTCATTATTTATTGTTTGGTGTTTTTGGTTTTTTTGTTGTGTTGCAGACGTACTGTGTTCTGAAAATATTTTTTTATAATGTATTTACTCTTTTTAAGGGGGGTTACCCAGCCCCGCCAATTATTTAAATGCTTAAACGAAGCGGTGGTTCTTTCTCTTTTCATTACCATAATAAAGCAATTCCTAGCAGCCACAATTCATATTTAGAAGAAGCTCTTCTTTCATTGCTTCTTTTAAAATGAACTAAATCACTTTGTTTTTTCTGTTGGTACCACATCTCTCCTATAACAAACCCTGAGAGGAGAATATGAAGAAATTCAAGTGACAAACTTAACAGCTTAATTTAATTTAACTTACCAACTTTTTGGGGTGTCATATCTTTTGACCTTTAACCAATTGGCTAAATTTGACCATTTTTATTATTCAGTTACCCATGCTAATTACTATTAAAAAGCAAAATTACACACAAAAAATCGGTTATTGGTATAGTTTTTTCTTGGCCTTATTTTGATCGTCTATATGTATATACACCCTCTAATATATATATATAGGGTAATATATTTTCTTTCTATTAGATATATATATAATATATATTAATTTTTTTATTGATACTTAGCTATTTATATATATATATAATATATATATATATATATATATATATATATATATATATATATATATACTATATATATATATATATATATATATATATATATATAGTTCCGGTATATATATATATATTTTTATATATATATATCATTATATATATGATTATATACTTTTTATTAGGTTTATTTTTTATGTATAATATGCTGAATAAACTTCCAATATTGGTATATAATATAAATACTATATATACCCGGATATATTATTATTATTATGGTTTATTTTATATATATATTTTTATTATAGTGTTTTATATATAGGGTGGATATATATATAATATATATATATATTTCGGTGAGGTGGAGGTATATATATATATTATCATTATATTATTATTTATTGGTATATATATATTACTAGTAGTTTTTTAATTTGTTTAGTCTATATATATATTATTATACTATTTATCTGATATATTATATAATATATATAATATCATATCTATAGTATATATATATATTATTATAGGTATATATATATATCTATATTATTACCGGGTATATATATAATTATTATATAATTTTTTATTTATATATGTTTTTAGTAGTATATTTAGTTATATATATTATATGTTATATATATTATATTTATATATATTATATACCGGTATATATTAATATATATATATATATTTTATAGTGTTATATATATATAAGAGTATATTTATATAATAATATATATATATATATATTATATATATATATATACTTACATTTTTTATATAAGGTAATTATATTATTATTATTTATGTTGTATTGTGTCCTTGTTTTGGTGATTTATTATATTATTAATTAGTATATATATATAGTGTCTAATATTTTGATATATATATATAGTTATGAGTTCTTCTAATAGATAGTTATTATTTATATTATTATCAATTTATAGGTATTTTTTGTATATATATACCTTTATTTATGGGTATATATATTTAAGTTGGAGTGTTTTCAAGTTAGGATGCTCTTTAAAGTAAATGGGGTGGCAGTTCAACCTCACATATCCTTTTCGAAAAGTTATGTGACATAGTGTTTAAGGGGGTGTGTTGATATGTCCTGGAATAGCTCTCTATTTAGAAATTTAATCTTTGAGATTTTGGTATTGACTGATTTGCTCTGGTTATTGCCTATTGGTACTATCAAGGGTCATTTTTTGGTTTAAATTTGAGACATTCTTGTACACTTTTTGGGTTTTCCTTATTTATCCGAGTATCTTTGGCTCTGAATATTTTTTTTTTTTATTTTGTTATATACATTCATTGTCATGCAAATTTGTGATGATCTATACTGGGGGAATATTTATTCTACAGAAAAGATAGTTTATTATCCTTTATCAGTTTGTGACATAACCTTTTTAAGTTATTGGTTATTTATTGTATTGTAGTATTAAGACATTAGTTTTTGTTTCTTCCAATTTAAAAAAAATTTCTGCCATTTTAACTTATTTATTTGTATTTTATGTAATTTAATAGCTCATTTATAAAATCAAAGTAGCCCAAATTTATGAAAATATGATATTTGATTTATAGTCAATTTACAAGGTGACTATTGGGTTCAGGAGTACTGTTTATTTGGGAAAGGTGTGTTCATAAAATATATGCCAGGATTGTTAGGTCATATAATAGTGTAAGCCAAAGTGATTTTAAATTGTCTTTATTCAGGGGGAGATCTTTCAACAATTTTCTCATATTCATAGTTAAATATCGCAATTTTCAGCTAAGTGTATTAGGTATTATTATTTTGATGGTCTATTTATTAACTTATTATGTAAAGCAAATATTAATGTCCATGAATTTCAACAATTTTCAAAGTCATATTCATAGGTAAGTATTATTATTATTATTATTATTATTATATATTTTATTTATTTATCTCCTCCTTAAATGATAAATTGTCTATCAAGTACAGATTTGTCAATTGATTCACTTGATTTGACCTTCATCATTTCTTATTCTTCTGTTATTTTCATCGAGTGCGATCATTTTTCTATCACGAATCATCATCATTATCATCAATCATCATTCACATCTATCATCCATGCTATTCGATTTCATCGTGCAAAGGGCAGAGGAAAGTCTTTATTCTGTGTTTTTGAAAGGTGCTTTGGGTTATTTTGAGTTTTTTTTTCGGTTTTCTTGTTTTGGTTTTTTGTTATTTCATTCCATGTTTTGCTTTCTCTTTCTTTTTGTTCTTAGTAGTTTCTGATTATTTTTTTTTTCGGTATGTTTCTCTTTTGTTTTTTTTTGTTGATTTAGCCATGTCTTTCCGGTTTACATTTACGTTGTGAGTCGGGTATTCTGTTTTGATTTTTCAGGTTTTATTTTTTTGGTATTATGGCTTGCACGTCTTTAGCTATTCTCATCATCTATACCCATCATCTATACATTTGTTGGTCGAATCATCATGCCTATTCATCACTCATGAGATCAATCTCATCTCTAATTCTATTCTATTCCATCCTATTCGTCTATCATCATGCCATGCATTACATCATCAGTCATTCATCTATTTCTACATCGATCTATTCTATCATCTATTCAATCATTCATTCAAATCTATTGTCATCATCTATTCAGATCAATCAAATTATGTCCTCATCAGTCCGATTCAATTTCTGATATACATCGTGCAATCATTTCGATCATCGATGAGTCATTCTATTTATCGATCATTTACAATCATTTATTAAATTATACATGGCTATTCATCATCATTATCTATCATATCATCATCAGTGTCTTATCATCATCATTCATCATATCATCATGTCATTGCATCATACAATCATCTAGTCATTTCATCTCATCATCAGTCTCTCTATCTATTCGTATGCAATACCAGTATACAATCATCACATTCATATCAATTATTTATTTCATACTGAAAAATCTATTTGAATCTAACCAATACTACTGGATTCAATAGTTTTGAATATCATATTAATTTTTATATGTCTTGATCGTTCTATTTTTTCTCTTTTGTTAGTAGTTCAATGGTAAATGAAAAGGGTTATTTTAGTCGTCAATTTTAATTAATTCGAAAATCACACTTTCAATACAATAGTTTGTATTTCAACTTTCGATGTGTCATTTTGCCGATAAGTTATGGATATATGTCCCGTTCTCATTTTTTATATGGTTTTTGTTATTTGGTCTAAAACATTTCTTTGTTGTTTTTACACTATTTCCTTTTTTCTTTTTGATCGTTTTGTTATTTTTTTGTGTATCTTCCTTTCTATATTTAGAACTTTTAAAAATATTTTTTATGTTGTTTTGGTTTTTGGTTTTCTTGGTCTTTTACTTTACGCTTGTTCAATATCTCGAGTTTCTTGTATTTGGTACTCATTTGATTTCTTTTTGTTTGTCTTTTATTCCTGTTTTCTTTTTTGAATTTGTTTCTGCTTCCTTTTTTCATGTGTCTGTTTATTTTGTTTTTTAATGTTGCTTTGGTGTTTTTGGTTATTTGTAAGTGTGTTTTGGCGTAATTTGGTTGTTTTTTATTGATTTTTGCACTATGCTTTTGGTTGTTATTTGTTTTTACGTTTTGCTATTTTTTTTTTTTTGCTTTTTGTTGTTTGATTTTTTTTTGCTGTGTTTCCATTTTAGGATTTTTTATGTTGATTTGGCTGTCTTTAGGTTTTTCGTCTGTGTGATTTCGGCGTATTGCACCCAGTTTTTTTTATTCCGGCTTTTTTGCTTTTTGGTTTTTTTTTGCTTTCATTTGTTTTTGTAAATTATTTCTTTTTGCCTTTTGTTGATTTTGCTTTTTTTCAATTGACTGTTTCTTTGTTTATATTTGTTGCCTTTTTAAGGATGTCCAGCAATTTCTTTGTTTGTTGTTTGCTGAAATTTTTGATTACTTTTTTCTTAATTTTTCAATGTTTGGTATTTTTGAAAAAATTTATTACAAATCATTTGTTATTATCATTCTTTTGCTTTTTGAATAGTTTTGGACATTATTTTTTAAATCTGAAAATAATAAATAAGTGTTTTTAAACATTTCAAAAATAATTTAAAAAATGTTTGAATTAGGAAAAATGTCTTTAAGAGTCTTATAATTGTATGTGAATTTAAGCAAAGGAGTAATTTTTGAAGTTATTTTTTTATTTAAAAGGTTTTAAAATAATGAAATATTTGTATATATATATTGAATTTATAAAATGTAAATTTAAGGAAATAAAAATTAATAAATTATATTTCTGGATTTTTGGAATTGAGAAATGAAAGACAATATTTTTTCAAATGATGAAAATAAGTATAATAAATTTTAGATTTAAAATAATATTTAAAATGTGAATTTAGACAAGTAGTTACTTTTAGAGTTTAATTTGTATGTGACCATTTAAGAAAAGCGTGTTTTAGAAAGTCTATAATTTTTTTATACTTGTCAATATGATATTTGGTATATAAACAAAATATTGAAATTTATTAAAAGTAAATTTAAGAAAATTTATAGAATTAATTTTGATTTTTTGAAAATGTTTAATGAAAGATTTATTTTTTAAATGATGAATAGTTAAAAATCAATTTAAGTTTAACAAATTACTCAAGAATTGTAGAAAAATAGTATTTTAATGATTATAATTTGTAATGTGAAATTTAAGAAAAGGCTATTTTTAGAGTTAAAATTATTTTTATTAACAGTTTCAAGAAGCAAAATAGTTTGGTATACAAAAAATTTAAAAATTTATGAAACGTCAAACTTTTGAAATGAAAAGGTAGAACTTCAACGTTTTTAGTTTTATGAATAGCAATTTAATAAAAATTTATTTTTTTAAAAAAAATGGCATGAAATAAATATAAAGATCAATTTTTGATTAAATATTAAAATGTTGAATTAGAAAAATAGGTATTTTAAGAGTGCTAATTTGTAATCTAAAAATAATATAATATATTTGTAAGTTAATTTTTTATTAAAAAGGTTTTTCAAAAATGTGATTTTGGGTATAAATAATTTGAATCTTAATTAAAAGGATTAAATTACGTAAAATATTATATTTTTTTGGTTTTTGAAATGCATTTTAAATGCACTATTTTTTAAATGATGACTAGTAAAATATTTTCAGAATTACATACATCGTTACCATCATTAGATTTAAAAAAAATCGTATTTTAAGTTTAAAGTTTGTATGTGAAAAAAAATCGAAATAATTTTAGAGTTCATTTTTTTATTAAACAGGTTTTTTAACTATGAAATATTTGGTATATAAAAAAAATATTAAGCTATTAAAAATGTATTTCAAACTTAAGATATAATATTTTTTTATGTTTTGAATAGCAGTAAAATGTAAATCATTTTTTTTAATGTGAAAATAGCTAAAACAAGCATTATACGATTAAATATTTCAGGTGCACCTTTTCGAAATCGTACTTTAAAGAGTTTAAATTTGTAGTGTGAAATTAAGAAAAAGAGTATTTTAGAAGTTATTTTTTATTAAAGGTTTAAAATAATGAAATAATTAAATATAAACATATTAAATTAATTATAAAACGTCAATTTAAGTCAATTTTTATAATATTTTTATGATTTTTGAAACTGTTTATTGAAATTATTTTTTTAAATGCTGAAATAAGGTTGCTGGATTTCATTTACAAATATTTTAAATGTTGAATTTATGAAAATCGTATTTAGAGTTATAAATTGTAATGTGAAATTAAGAAAATTATTTTAAATGTTATATTATTTTTTATTAACGGTTTTACATTGAATTTCGGTAACTATAAAAACTTTTGTTTTCCTCAAGGCATTTGATAATATTATTAAATTTATTTTATGGTTTTGAAACTATGATTTCCATTACCTTATTTTTTTTATGTGAAAACTATAGACTAAATTTTAGAATTACTAATAATTTAAAATGTTGAATTTTGAATCGTACTTTTAAGAGTTTAATTTGTAATTTTTAAATTTAGAAAACGTATTTTAGAAGTTATAATTTTTTATTAACGGTTTTACAAAATTGTAAATCGATTGTTAAAAAAAATTTATTTAATAATATTAAAAAGTAATTTTCCTAACAAATGAACAATTTTTATTTTCAATTTTTGTTATTTGTTTATGAAATTATTTTTTAAAATGATTCAATTTATTTAAAATACAGTTATTAATTTCATATATTTCACTTTAGAATTTAGGAAAAATCAATTTTAAGAGTTACTAAATTTGTAATGTACAATTAGAAAGGTAATTTTGAATTTAAAATTTTTTCATTACAAGGTTTACTATATTAATTTTCGTGTTTAAAACAATTGAAATTTATTAAAAGTAATTTTAGCATGAAATGATTAATAAATTTCAATTTCTTTTGAAATATAATTCAATGAACATATTTTTTAATGCATGAAAATATCCTAACAATCAATTTAAGATTTAAAAATAATTTAAAATGTTGAATTTGAAAAATGTATTTTAAGAGTTCTAAATTTGTAATGTGATAGTTTTAGAATTGTAATTGTTACAATTTTTTATTAACAAGGTTTCTCAAAATATGAATATTTTTATAAAAAAATTTGTTGATTTAAAAACGCAATTTTAAGAAAAAAAATATTAATAATTAACTTTTTCTGGTTTTTGTAATATAGAGAGTTATCTGAAATTATTTTTTAATTGAATATGTAAAATATTTTAATTTAATACTTTAATATAAAAACTTTTGAAAATCCTACTTTTAGACTCCTTTAATTTTTGTGTGGAAAGTTTTAAGTTTTAAAATCTCTTAGAGTTAAAATTTATCTTAAAGGATTTAAAAATAAAATCTTTGGTAAATAAAAATATTTTAAATTTTTAAAAAAAATCAAAATTGTAAGAAATAATTATTTAAGAAATTTTTTTTTATATTTTGAAATTGATTTCAAGAAAAATTAACTTTTCAAATGATGAAATATGTTAAAATAAATTTAGATTTACAATCTAACCTTAATCTCTTGTATCACTAGTAAATCGTCTTTTAAGAGTTTTTAATATATGTAATTGAATTTAAGAAGAGCCGTAATTTTAAAAGGTTTAAATTTTTTAAATAAAAATGTTGTAAATAATGAAATATTTGGATTAAAAAAAATATTGAAATTTATTAAAAAGCATTTAAAGAAACATATATTAATATATTTTGATGCATTTTTGAGATTGAATTTTAATCATGTTTTACTTTTCAACAGATAATGATAGAGATAAAAAAGATTAAAGATATAAAAAAAGATTTCAAATGTTGACATTTAGGAAAACTAGTATTTAAGAGTTTAAATTTGGTAGTGTGAATTTAAGAAAGGGTAAATTTTGAATAATTTTTTATTAAAAGGTTTTAAAAGTAGGAGATGAGCTAAAAAATCAATATATTAAAATTGGTTTAATTAAAAAAGTAATTTAGTCTAAAAATTATAATTCTCATTTTTTGATTTTTTTGAAATTGCATTTCAATGCAAAAAAAATTATTTTTTAAAATGATGAAACATAGTTTAAAAATAATTTAAGATTAATAAAGAATTTAAATGTGCAAAGTAAGGTTAGAGGCAATTTTGAGTGCATATTGTCAAGTGAAATTAAAGTGCCAGCGCACTTTTGAAGTTAAATTGTTTAATTAAAGTAATCAATATTGCTTTTGTTAATATAAAAAAATATTAATTTTAAATAATGAAGTAATTTAAAGCAACCCTTGAAATACATTATAATTGAATTTTTGAAAATGGCAATATTGATTTAATGAAAAATATTCCCATTGAAGACGATTGATATAAGGTAAGAATATTGGAAGATTTTAAAGATTATAAATATTGAAATGTTGAGAAAATGTACTTTTTAAGGTTGTTGTTTTTTCTGTAATTTTGATTGATCTTACTTTGTTAGGAATTAAATTTTTAATTGAGGTTTTTAAAACTAATGAACTATTTGGTATACTAAAATATTGAAATTTAATTAAAGTCAATTTAAGACTAAATATTAATAATTACTTTTATGTATACTCTTCCTACTGTTGTAGAGAACATCTTTTTTTAAATTTCATAAAGTTAAAGAAATATTTTAAGGACTAAAAATTAATTTAAAAATGTTTGAAATTTATGTGTCTGAAATTTCGAGTAATAAATCTTTGTAATGTGAAAATTTATGAGAAAGCGTATGTTTAGAAGTTAATTTTTTTTTTTAAAAGGATTTCACATAATGAATATTTGGTTATAAAAAATATGAATTTAATTAAAAAAGTCATTTAAGAATAATTTTTTAAGTTACCGAATGATGGGAGAGGCGAAGGAGAGTAATATTAAACTACTAGAATTGACATAAGTTAAAAATAAAATTTGGATAGTTTCCACCCTAAACTAATATCAATTAATCAACTGAAGGAAACTCGTACTTTTAGAGAGTTCTAAATTGTATGTGAATAATTTTTTGTTAGTTTTTAGGACTTAATTATTTTATTAAAAGATTTAATTTGTCATGAAATTTGGTATATAAAAATATTGAATTTTTCATTAAACATATTTAGAAATAAACTATTATTAATTCTTATCATCATCTCTCGAAATTGTAGATTTCAATGAAAAGAATTATTTTTTCAAATGCGAAAATAAGAAAAAATAATTTTAATAAAATAATTTAAATGTTTGAAATTTTGGAAAAATAGTAATTTTAAGAGTTTTAATCTGTTAGTTGAATTTAAACAAGGTATTTTCGAATTAAAATTTTTTATTAAAAATGTTTTACAACTAATGAAATATATATATATAATACATTCAAATTTAATTAAAAAATAAATTCCACGCATAAACAACCATACATATTCCGTTCATCCATGGTCCGTGTTCAACATTGCATTTATGAACACTTATTAAGCAATGAACAACAATTTATAAAAATACTTGTAAGATTTAAAAATTAATTTTAATGTAAATTTAGGCGATTTGAAAATATTTCCGTTCTAATTTCTAATGTGAAATTTGAAGAAACAGCTTTTAGTAAGTCTAAAATTTTTATAAAAGGTTTTCAACAATATAAATATTTTGTGTATAATGAATATGAATTGTTCAAAAATTAATTTTTTAAAAACAAAATTAATGATTCATTTTTTGAGTTTCTGATGAAATTCTTTAACACAATTATTTTTAAATGCTGTAAAAGACATTAAATTATTTTTATATTTAAAAAATAATCTAACCCTCAAAAATAGAAAATCGTACTTTTAGAGTCTTTAAATTTGTCTTCTGTTTTTAAGAAAAAGATTATTTTAGTTGTTGTGAGTGTAAAATACAGGATTTCATCATATGATATTTTGGTATATAAAAAAACATATTGAATTTATTAAAAACTATTTAAAGTAATTAAATATTTAATGTTAATATTATTGATTTCTTTTGAATAATGTTCATCAAACATTATTTTTTTAAGAATGATGGAGGAAATTTTAAGTGGTTTTGCTTTTGAAAATAATTTCAAGAGGTAGAAAGTAAAGAAGTACCAATAAAAGTTATAAATTCGTAATGTAAAATTTAAGCAAAGCGTAATTTAGAGTTAAATTTTTATTAAATGGATGCCCTTTTACAGATTTTGATTAAAGAGTAGAGAAATGGATAAAAAAGTGAAAATTTAAGAAAATAAAATATATTAAATCGTCTTTTCTCAAGTTGAATGCATTTAATGAAAAAATTATTTTTTCAAATGTGAAACTAATGTTAAAAACTTACTTTTAGATTTACCATATTTCAATGTTGAATTTGGGAAATCGTATTTTAAGAGTTTACAGTTGTAATTTAAATTTAAGAAAAGCGTATTTTAGGAAGTTAAAAATTTTTTATTAAAAGAGTTTAAATATAGAAATATTTGGTAATAAAATATTGAAATTTTAAAAATCATTTTCGACCTTTACAACTATCTGTTCTCTTTTCTGACTCTGTGAATTGCATTCAAATGAAAACATTATTTTTTCTTTGGTTTAGTATGTCCAAATGTAAATCTTCTGGTTGGAAATAATTTAAATGTTGAAAATTTAGGAAAATTTGTAATTTAAGAGTTTAATGTTTCATTGTTTATTAAAGAACAAGCGTAATTTTAGGAGTTACAATTTTTTATTAAAAAGGTTTTAAAATAATGAAAATATTTGGTATATAAATTATGAATATTAATTAAAAACGTACTTTAGAACAATAAACATTACTAATTTCTTTCTGTTTTTTGAAATTGCATTCCAATGCAAACAATTTTTTTTAATGATGAATAAGTTACAAATAATTACTATAATATATTTAAATGTTGAAATTTAGGAAAAATAGATTAAGTTTGAAAGCTCTTTTTTTATATTGTGAGGAGTAATTTGTAAACTTTAGTGTTTTAGCAATCCTAATTTAATATTCAAAAGGCTTTTAATTTGATAAATTGGCAATTTAAAATGACGGAACCGAAGTTGTAAGTAAAGCCAACGTGTTATTTAGCTCTTTAAAAATATTAAAACTTGAAAGCAATTCATATTGTTTAAATGAAGTTATTTTTTTTAAGTTCAACTTCCACCTTTGTGTGATGTAAAATATACAAATGTTTGAACTTTATTAAATGTATACTTTTAAGAGTTAAATTTGTAATGTGAAATTTAGAACGATATTTTTAGATTAATTTTTTTATTAAAGATTTCAAAAATAGAAATTGTGCTTTCAAATGCTATTGATATTTCTATATAAAATAATCTATGAATAAAACTATAATAAATTTAATTTATTCTTCATGAAGAATTTCTTCGAAACGATTTACTTCTTTTGAATCTTGAGAAAATAAATATGGAATAAGAATTCAAAAAAACTTTAAATGTTGTTTAGGAACATGTAATTTAGAGTTCTAATTAGTATGTAATTTAGGAAAAAGCGTAATTTTAGAAGTTAAATTGTTTTTATTAACCAGGTTTTTCTATAAATGAAATCTTTGTAATATAACTGAAATATTGAAATTTCATAAAAATGTAAATTTAAGAAGATTAATATATTATCTTTTCTGCTTTTTGCAATTGAATTTCATGAAAAATTATTTTTTAAAATGATGGAAAATACGTTAAAATATTTTAGATTTAAACCATATTTAATATGTTGATTTAGGAAAACTGTAACTTTTTCGAGTTCTAATTTGTATGTGCATTTAAGGCAGCTTAATAATTAGACCAAACAATTTTTTTGCCTAAACATAAAATAAATTGCTTTTGGTATATAAAGAGAATTGAAATTTATTAAAAGTCAATTTAAGACAATAAATTAAATTAATTTTTTATCTTTTTTGTATCTGAATTCAATGAAATTAGTTTTTAAATGAAATAAAGTTAAAAATAAATTTTAGATTTAAAAATAATTTTCAATGTTGAAATATAGGAAAGTTAATTATATGAGTTATAAATATGTAATGGAATAATTTAGCAATAAAATTTTATAGTACATTTTTTATTAAAGTTTTGAAATAACTTTTATCCTTAAAAAAGATTTGATAATCAATTAATAAAATTTTAGAAGTATATTAATAAGATTTTAATTTACTGATTTTGAAATAGATTCAATTGAAATTATTCTTTTCAAGATGCTGATACGTTAAAATAATTTAGTATTAAAAAATCGAATTTATGTTGCGAGGGTTTAAGAGATGGTGCATAATAGTGAATGTTGTGAAAATTTTAAAGAGCGATTTTTGAAGTTTAATTTTTTTATTATGGTTTAAAGTAGCATTTGGTATCTACAAAGAAGATATTGAAATTTTTAAAACGTAAATTTAAGAATAATATTATTTTCATTTTTTAGCTTTTTGAAATTGAATTTCATGAAAAATTTATTTTTCTTCAAATGAGCATACCGTTAAAACTTCAATTTTAAGATTAACCATATAATTTTCAAATGTTGAGATTTAGAAAAAATCGTACTTTTAAGGGTTTAATTGAATGTGAAATTTAGGAAAACAGTGAATTTACAGTTTCATTTCCTGTTAGGGTTTGCACAAATTAAAAAAGTATCCAAAAAAATTATTGGAAATTCAATTCAAAACGGTAAAGAAAGAAATAACTATTATAAAGTTCTTTTATGATCTTTTGCATTGAAGTTAAGAAAAATTTTTTTACAAATGTGAAAATCGTTAAAATAATTTTTGATTAAAATATTTCATGTTGATTTTAATACTGAATTTGAATTTTAATATTTGTAGTGTAAATTCGAAAAGCGTATTTAGAAGTTAAATTTTTTATTAAACGGTTTTTAATATGAATTTTAGTATATAAAAAATTATTTAAATTTATTCAAAAGGATTAAAAGCAATATTAATATTTTTTTATGATTTTGCGATTCGTCTTTATTTGGTTCATTTATTTTTTAAATGAATGAAAAAGGTTAAATCATTTTAGATTTACAAATAATTTAAATGTTAATTAGGAATCTTACGTAATTTTAAGGGTTCTAAATTTGTAATGTGAAATTTAGAGACTAATGGTAGTAGTTTATATGTTCTACTAACACAAGTCTTAAACGGTTGAATTTGCGTACATAAAAAATTTTGTATTACATGAAAAGAACTCAATTTTACAATCCAAATTCGAAATATTATTTGTCTTTGTAAAAAAATTTCGAGTTTAAGTTTTTGTGCATAAATCGAGATTGAAATCAAATTTTAAGAATAAAAATATTTCATATGTGAATTTAGGAAAAATGAATTTTAGATTATAATTGTATTTTAAAATTTAAAAAGAGTAATTTTAATCAAATGAAAATTTTCTTATTATTTTTGAAAACTCTTGTAAAGTTTTTGTATATACACAATATTGAACATTTATTAAAAGTAATTATGAAACTAAATGTTAATAAGTTAGCTTTTATGATTTTTGAAGATTTTAAATTAAAATTAATTTTTTTAATATGAATGAATAAGCTAATATATTTAAGTTTTAACAACAAGTTAAAATGTTTGAAAATTAAGAAAATGTAATTTAGAGTTCTAATTGTAATGTGAATTTAAGCAAAAGCGTATTTCACAAGTTCAATATTTTTTTATTTAAAACAGGTTTACATATCGAGTCAAAAATCATGATCAGAAGGAAAGTCTTTTAGAATTATTATGCTTCAATAAAGCTTGTCTGATGGTTGAATCAGATCTTTTTTGAAAAATTTTAAATTAAAATGATGGAAATAAGTTAAAATAAATTTTAGGGATTTAAAATACTTTAAATGTTATGTGTAGAGACGTATTTAAGAGTTTAATTTTAATGTGAAAATTCAGAAAAAGCGAAACTTTAGATAATTTATTTTTTTAAAGTTTTTAAATATGAACTTTTATGTAATAACAATATTGAAATTTAATTACATTAAAGTAACTTTTAAGAAAAATATTGAATATTCATTAACGATTTTGGGAACTGAATTTATAGAAATTATTTTTTCAAATGATGAAATAATGTTAAAATGTTTTACCAAATGATTTAAATGTTGAAATTTGGAAATAGTACTTTAAGAGTCTAATTTGTTGTGGAAATTTTTAAGATAAGGTAATTTTAGAAGTTAAATTTTTTATTCAAGGTTTTAAAAATAAGAATATTTGTATTAAAAATTTTTGAAATTTTTATAATTTAACATCAATTTGAATAATTACTAATTTTTTTGATTTTTGAAATTGCTATGAAAATTTTTTTTCAATGAAAGTATATTGATAAATAATTTTGATTTAAAAATTACGCCATTTTACAGTTTTTCTCTTTTACAGAAACTTTTATTTAAATTTTGTTGCCAGATTCTGAAAAAGAGTAATTTTGAAGTTAAAATTTTTTAATAAAGGTTTTAATCAATGGAATATTTGGTATAAAAAACTCTTTTTATTTATTAGAACTGTATTTTAGAACAATAAATATTTATTAATTTTTGTGCTTCTTGGATTTGCACTTCTTGAAATTATTCATTGAATTTGTGACTATCTTGAATATTGTGCTTTAGATATATCTCAATGATTGACATTTAGGAATATAGTAAGTTTTAAGAGTTCTAATTTGTAGTGTGAAATTTAAGAAAAACGTATTTTTAGAAGTTAAAATTTTTTTTAAAAAAGGTTTTCAACTAATGAATATTTGGTACTAAAACAATATTGAATTTCTTTAAAGAAGTAATTTAGAACAAATACAATAATATTTTTTTGTTTTTGAATG